>PVHP010024465.1:0-26405 GCA_004024765.1 Zapus hudsonius | reverse complement strand
CATTTGGCTTTATGTGGGTACTGGGGAATCAAACTCAGGCCACCGGGCTTTGCGATCAAACACCTTAACTGCTGAGCCATTTTTCCAGCTCAATAATAATACCTTTTCTTTATAACCCTTAATTACAAGTCTTGTTATTTTATTTCATTTAACCCACCTGATATTCAGAACTGTCATCAATAATCTAATATAATTAATATAATTTTTAAGATTATAAACTTAAAGAACAAATCTTTTTAAAAACACAAAGGGGGTGGGGAGATGACTTAGTGGTTAAGACACTTGCCTACAAAGCCTAAAGACCTGGGTTAGATTCCCTAGTACCCATGTAAGGCTAGACGATGCACATTGTGATGCATGCACCTGGAATTTGTTTGCCCTGGTACTTGCCTGCAAACCTTAACCACTGAAGTTATATTCCATAGCGCCCACATACAGCCAGATGCACAAAGTGGCACATGCATCCTTGTGATCATCACAGAATTGGCTGAATCATGGCCTTCAGCTGTCACCTTCTCTTCTCTATCATGTTAACTTACGTACATAGCACTCCTGATACCTGAGCTATCCAGATACCTCCAACAGTATCAGGAAAATAGCAGGAACTCAAAATTTTGCAAATGAATGAATGAATGAGAAAAATGTAAAACTGACTTTTAAAAACATATGTATTTTTTGCTGGGTGTGGTGGCACACGCCTTTAATCCCAGCACTCAGGAGGCAGAGGTAGGAGGATTGCCTTGAGTTCAAGACCACCCTGAGACTACACAGTGAATTCCAGGTCAGCCTGAGCTAGAGTGAGACCCTACCTCGAAAACCAAAAAAAAAAAAAGTATGTATTTTTATCATTATTTGGGAGGAGAAAGGGAGAGAGAATATGGACGTGCCAGAGCCTCATGCCGCTACATACAAACTCCAGATGCCTGGACTACTTTATGCATCTGGCTTTATGTGGATACTGGGGAATTGAACCTAGGCCAGTAGGCTTTGTAAGCAAGTGCCTTTAACCACTAACCCATCTCTCCAGTCCAAAAATTTCAGATTTTTTAATCATAAAAATTAATTCTTGGGCTGGAGAGATGGCTCAGCGGTGAAGGCACTTGCCTCCTGTGCCTTAGGCCCTGGGTTCAATTCCCCAGGACCCATATGACCAGACCCACAAGGTGGTGGTCCTAGTGCTCTCGCTCTCTCTCTCTCTCTCTCTCTCTCTCTCTCTCTCTCTCTCTCTCTCTCTCTCTCCTCTCTCTCTGCTTGAACATGAATAAAATTTAAAAAAAATTTTTTTTAATTAATTCTTGGGTTGGTGAGATGGCTCAGTGGTTAAGGCATTTGCTTGCAAAGCAGAAGGACTGGAGTTTGATTCCCTAGGACCCACATAAAGCTAGATGCACAAGGTGGCAAGTGTGTCTGGAGTTCCTTTGCAGTGGCTGGAGACCCTGGCACACCTGTTCGCTCTCTATGTCTGAGTCTCTCACTTTCTCTCAAACAAATGAAATACTTTCTTATTTTTTATTTATTTAATTTACTTTTTTTTTTTTTCGAGGTAGGGTCTCACTCTAGCCCAGGCTGACCTGGAATTCACTATGTAGTCTCAGGGTGGCATTGAACTCACGGTGATCCTCCCACCTCTGCCTCCTGAGTGCGGGGATTAAAAGTGTGCGCCACCACGCCTGGCAAATGAAATATTTTTTTAAAATATATTTATTTATTCATTTTCAAGCTCAGAAATACAGAGAGAGAGAGAGAGAGAGAGAGAGAGAGAGAGAGAGAGAGAGAGAGAACCAGGGCCATCACCTTGTGGGTCTGGCTTATGTGGGACCTGGGGAATTGAACCCGGGGCCTTAGACACTGGAGGTAAGTGCCTTAACCCCTGAGCCATCTCTCCAGCCCTGAAATATTTTTTTAAAAAATTAATTCTTAGAACTCTTAACAGCTCATACTCTAATGAACACAACCCTTCAACACAAATGCCTTCTTAGATTGATATGTAATAAAACTCAAAATCTCACCTGCTCAACAAGACCTTCCCCATTCACATTTATAAAATAGTTAACCACTACATAGTGAATTCCAGGTCAGCCTGGACTAGAGCGAGACCCTACCTCAAAAAAAAAAAAAAAAAAAAAAAAAGTTAACCAACTTCTCACACTTAAAAATTTTATTTCACTTTAGTTTATTTTGAGGCAGGGTCTCACTCTTCCAGCTGACCTGGAATTCACTATGAAGTCTCAGGCTAGGCTCAAACTCATAGTGATTCTCCTACCTCTGCCTCCCAAGTGTTGGGATTAAAGGCGTGTGTCACCATGCCTGGCATACTTACCAATTTCTAATGTACTTTAAGTGTTATGTTCTAAACAGGCTGTTTCTACAACACAATACTAAGCTATGTCTTAAATAGGCTGTTTCTATAATACAATCCTAAGTATTTGTTGACTGGACACACTAGAATAATCATGATCTAATTATTATTATTTTTTTTTTTTTGGTTTTTCGAGGTAGGGTCTCACTCTAGCCCAGGCTGACCTGGAATTCACTATGTAGTCTCAGGCTGGCCTCGAACTCACAGCGATCCTCCAACCTCTGCCTCCCGGGATTAAAGGAGTGCACCACCACGCCCAGCTTGATCTAATTATTTTTTTTTTTTAAAATACTTTATTTATTCATTTTCAAGCAGAGAGATACACAGAGAGAGATAGAGAGAGAGAGAGAACCAGGGCCACCACCTTGTGGGTCTGGCTTATGTGGGTCCTGGGGAATTGAACCCGGGGCCTCAGGCACCGGAGGTAAGTGCCTTAACCGCTGAGCCATCTCTCCAGCCCGATCTAATTATTTTTATACACTTATATAAAAAGTACAAATAGAGCTGAGATGGCTCAGCAGTTAAAAATACTTGCTCTGTTATAAAATTTTCATAAATTGGTCCACTATAAATTGTTTAAATATCATAAACACAAAAATGGGAGCTGAAATTTTATAAACTTACCTAATAACATAAGTTCTAAAAGGTATAATGTGCTGCATGACAGCAGGGATATGTAGCCATATCCTAATCTATAAAGAAACAAAAATATCAGAAACTATAACAAAAACTGAAACAAGTCCCTTTGACTAAACAAAAGCATTTACTATTTTGCTGCCTTTTAATCTAAAGGCTTTTTAGAATTAGTTTTGAATAAGATAAGCAAAAAAAAAACAATATATCAGGCAAATAATTTAATCAATATTCATTATAAACACACATAAAATTAATCTAAAGAACATTAACTTCTTGCTATGAAAGAAAACCATTTATTCACATTATACCTCTTTTTTTTGGGGGGGTGCAATGGTTTTTTTGTCAACTTGACCTGTTTAGTGATCCACACTAATCTCTCGGGTGGGTCTCTAAACTGGCCTATGGGAAGGACTGACAAAAGGAGGAGGTCCTTCCCCCAGAGTGAGTCCTTCTCCCAGAGTGGGCAGGCTTCCAAGAAGACAGCATATAAGGAAGTTTGAGGGGAAGGGAAGCCCTTCTCTTCCTTCTTTCCTTCCTTCCCCTGCTAGCTGACAGTGCTTGTCATGACATCAGAATCCAAGAAGACCAGCAGCTCCCCAGGACGCCTTCAGTGCTGGATTGGGACTGTTGAGGTAGGTATCCAGCCACATGGACTGAGCAGCTACTGGTTCCTTCACCTGTGGCCCTGCAGACTACTACTACTACTGGAGTGTTGTAAACTACCCCAATAAATTCCCCTTTTTACTAAAATCCGTTCTATTCCTCTAGAGAACCTTGACTAATAGGGGGTTGGGGAAGCGGAGTTCCCAAGGCACAGTCTCAATACAGCCCAAACTGACCCAGAAATCATTCTGTAACACCAGGTTGGCCTCAAACTCAGCAAGAATGAAAGATGTACAACACTAACTAAACCCTGGCCAAGTTATATCTCCTTACTACCTGCTGTTCTCTTTTGTATGAAAACAACTCCAATATAAAGTATTAATCATCTTTCTTGTTTTTTAATTATGGCCAGATGTGATAGTGCACACTTTTAAAAGCAGCACTCCCAGGCAAAGGTAGAAAAGTGAGTTCAAGGCCAGCCTGGGACTACAGAGTAAATTCCAGGTAATCTTGGGCTAGAGTGAGACCCTATTTCTCAAAAAACTTTCAAAAATACTTTATGTGTGTGCTTATTTATGTATGTATGTGTGCAAACATATTCATTCATGTTTGGGTGGAGGTCAAGAAGAAAGCTCAGGTGTCATTGCACAGGCACCATCCACCTGTTTTATACAGGTATCTCACTGGCCTGGAATTTGCCAATTATTGGACTGGATGGCCTGTGGAGTTCCAGGAATCTGCCTAAACTACCACGACCAGCTACTTAATGAAGATTCTGAGGAACATACTCAGATCCTTGCGCTCATGAGGACAAGTACTTTACCAACAGAAAACCTAAATGAGCTTTCTGATAAACCATCTTTCTTTCAAAAAAATATTAAATTGCACAATTTTTTCACTTCAATTTGTGTGAAGCAAATATATTTTGAAGTTGCACACTGGAACCTGGAAGTGAGAGAGATTTGCCTGAACCATGGGTAACCACCATGGCTGACTGGGCTGATCTGGCTGGCTATGGGAGTGTCCACATTCACCTTAACCTAGGTGCACCCGCCCCCAGCCACGCAGCATTCCACAGTAGGACAATCCTCCAGACAGGAGTGTATGAGGAACTGCAATTCCCTCCAAAACCCATACATGGAATCAGCACTGTCTACTAAAATTAACTCTTACTAAAAGTACTTTGCATCTGAAGAATAATAGAAATTACAGTAAATCTGTTTCCTCTTTCCATATTATTCCAACCCATTTCAAAATCTAATGCGATTAAATTATAGTATTGTCAGAAATAATGGTGCAAATATCATTAAGAATTAAAACCCAAACTAAGCCATGAAACAACAAACTGTGATACTAAACCTTGATATAGACTAGGGGCACAAATTTTGAAAGATTTAAGAGGAACTCAATTTTTCAAACTATGATACAAAAAAAAAACCAATTTTTATTGATACAAATTACTGAAAATCTGCCTTGAAGACAAAAAAATTCATGTTATTTAAATGCTAGACAAAAAAAAAGATAAACTCCAGTTACCAACAATACTTACATTAGAAACAACCGTAATGAATGCATGTGCTATAAGAAATGGCAAAGTTTCAGGAGTTCCATATTCAAAGCAATCCTTCATGAGAGAAAGGCCATTCTTCCCACAAAACAAACAAACATAACGAAGCAAATGTAATGGTACTTCTACATCCTATGAAAAAGAATAATATTTAATTAAAAATTTTTTCCAACTTATGAGCAATATTATAATATTGGATTCATAAAAGTAATCAACAGGCATAAGGAAACAAATTTTTCCATAAACTTTAAAATAAAAAAATGAACACTTACATTCATATCACAGAATGCCCCTAATATATTACTTTCTTGTGTTGATATATCCTAATTTAAAAAAAGGTGAAAAGAAAAATTAGGTCAATATTAAATGATAATCTAATGAACATACAATCTTCTAAAAGACTGATTTTTTTTTATAAAAAACAAGTATTTCTTCTTTTTTAAATGAATAGTAATATTCCTAACTAGAGCTAATGTAACTCACAAGCATTACGGTATATTTTAAGCATTTGTCAAAGAATTCAATCTGTAGTATACACCACATATTATTTTTCCTTATTTTATTTTTGTTTTAGTTTGGAATACATTGCACATATCAGGCAAGTGTTTCCCATTATACTACCCATAATTCCCATTATAAAGCTCCAGCCCTTGAAAACCTGCCTCCAGTTTCCTGGTATTACAGGTGCACAACATATCAGCCTTAATTTTCCTTCTTAAGTAAAGGAAAAAAATGTAACCTTTTCTTTATATTCAGATTAATCCTAAACTTTGTAAGATTTAGCTCAGTGATAAGAGTGATTACTTAGCACACCCAATGCCCTGGGTTCAACCCTCAATGTCACCAAAAAAGAAAAAATAAACTGTAGCATAATAGTAAAACACCTGCAAACCAGATGTTTAGCTCTAAATTAAATTGCCAACACCACAAAAAAAAAAAATTTAAAACACTAAAGAAATCAGGATAACTCTTACGAAATTATATCAATAAAACATGGCTAAATAGGAAGGCGTAGGGAGATCCCTAAAGAAGTTTAAGGCACTTGCCTACCAGTCCAAGGTTCAATTCCTCGGTCACCCACAAAAAGCAGAAGGGAGCCAGGCAAGGTGGTGTACACCTTTAACCCAGCGCTTGGAAGGCAGAAGTAGGAGGATCTCCATGAGTTCAACCACCCTGAGACTATGTGAATTCCAGGTCAGCCTGGGCAAGAGGGAGACCCTAGATATACACTGAATTAAAAAAATAATAATAAAATAAAGACATTCATTAGCAAAGGCAAGAGGTCCTGGTGCACCCATACACACACACACACACACGAGTAATTTTTAAAAATTATCATAGGAGTTTTGAAACAGCTTTAGAATTTCCCTAGAGTTATACTCAAGAATTCCATAAGTTGCATTCCATATGTAAGATTTAAACTGCCTAAAAAGCACAAACACACACACACTCACTCACTGTTGGTGAGGGTACATAAGTAAGTATGATCGTTACAGAAAGGTAAATTAGCAGTATCTATCATTATTTAAAGTGCACATTGTCTCTGAGCCAGTGGCACACAGCTTCTGGATATTTATACTATGAACTATCAAGACAAGTCCTCGAAAAGGCATGTGAAATGACGCCCAAAGAAATAGCATGTTAATAACAACTGATATCCATCAAACAGCTCAATGAATGCTGGTATAATCATCCAGTCTTACAGATCCTTCAAAAAACAAAACAGAGCAGGGCGTGGTGGCACAGAGGTAGGAGGATCAGCATGAGTTCGAGGCCACCCTGAGACTACATACTGAATTCCAGGCCAGCCTAGGCTAGAATGAGACCCTACCTCAAAACACACACACACACAAAAAAAAAAAAAAAAAAAAAGCCAGGCCTGGTGGTGCACACCTTTAACTCCAGCACTTGGAAGGCATATGCAGGAGATTTGTGAGTTCAAGACCAGCCCGAGACTAAATCCAGGTCAGCCTAGGTAGATCAAAATCCGTTAAAGTAAATAAAACACGAAAGTGAACACACTGGGGCTGGAGAGGTGGCTTAGCAGTTAAGGCGTTTGTCTTCAAAAAAGCCTCAAGTCCTAGGTTTGATTTGCCAGTGCCCACATAAGCTATATGCACAAGGTGGAGAATATGTCGAGTTTATTTGCAGTGGCTAGAGGCCTTGGCACACCCATTCTCTTTTTCTGCCTCTTTCTCTCTCCCTCAAATGAATAATAAAATATGTTTTAAAATAAGGGCTAGAGAGATGGCTCAGCAGTTAAGGCGCTTGCCTGCAAAAACCCTAACTACCTGGGTTGGATTCCCCAGCACCCATGTAAACCCAGGTGCATAAAGTGGCACATGCAGGAGTGCCCATTCTCTCAGTCCTCCTTCTAGCTCTCTGCTTAGAAAGAAATAATTACAAATTTTTTAAAAAAGGGAAGGGGCTAGAGAGATTGCTCAGCAGTTAAGGCACTTGGCTCCAGTGCCCGAGGTCCCCAGTTCAATTCCCCAGTACCCACATAAGCCAGACCTACAAGGTGGTGGCCCTGGTGTGCTCGCTCTCTTTCTCACTCGCTCACTCTCTCTCTGTATCTCTCTGCTTGAAAATGAATAAATAAAATTAAATTAAAAAAGGAAAGACACTAAACTAGGATGTGGGAGATGGCTGTATAACTCTGTACATTGATTAAACTATATACTGGTTTTTGTGGGTGCTTTTTGTGTTTGCATTTTTAAAAGTATTTTATTTGTAAGCAGAGAGAGAATGAGAATGGGCGTGCCAGGGCCTCTTGCCACTCACTACAAACGAAGTGGCCTTATGTGGGTACTGGGAAGCCAGCAAGAGCTTTTAACCACTAAGCGATCTTTCAAATCCCCTTTTTTTTTATTTAAATAATTCTATTTATTTGCAAGTAGAGGGAGAGAGACAGAGAGACTGAGCACAGCATGCCAGGGTCTCCAGCCTGAGAACAAACTCCATATGCATGCACCACTTGGCTTTACATAGGTACTGGGGAATTGAACCTGGGTCCTTAGGCTTTGCAGGCAAGTGTTTTAACCCCTGAGGTATTCACCATCCCCATTTTTGCTTTTTTTTTTTTTTTTGAGGCAGGTATCTAGCCCATATTGACTTGGAACTCTGCAGTCTCAAGCTGCCCTCAAACTCACAACAATCATCCTACCTCTGCTTCACCAGTGTTGGGATTAAAGATGTGTGCCATAACACGCCAGCAAAACAAGGTAAATTCTTAAAATAAGGTGGATCCATATGTGCAAACGGAAAAAGTTAACAACCTGTATTACATTTATTTATTTAAAGAGCTTATGATCAGGATGTGATTCTCATCATTTTCATTTTTGTTTAAAAATATTTTATTTATTTTAGAGAGAATGGGGTTGGCAGAGCCTCCAGCCACTGCAAAGGAGACACATGTGCCACCTTGTACATCTGGGTATGTGTCGGAACTGGGGAATTGAACTCAGGTCCTTCTGCTTTTCAGGCAAGCACCTTAACCACTAAGCCATCTCTCCAGCCCTCATTTTTTTCTTTATATAGTGTCTTATTATATAACCTAGGCTGGCATTGAATCTATAATCCTCCTGCCTCAGTTTTCTCAGGGATGGGATGATAAGAGTGCACTAGCTTGTCCATCTGAGATAATTTGGAGGGACACAGTGGCAGCAGTGGGGGCAGTTGAGACACTATCTCATAAATCCTAGGTTGGCCTTGATTTGATGATGTAGCTAAGGATGACCTTAAATTCCTGTTCATCATGCCTCTACTTCCCAAGTGCTGAGATGACAGGTATGCAGTACATCTAGCCTTTAAAATGTGTGTGTGTGTGGGGGGGGGGGTGCTGGGGTCTCTTCCACAACATATGAATGTCGGGCACTTGCAGCACTTTCTGTATCCAGCTTTGTAAAAGTGGTTATGGAATTGAAACATTACCCACTAAGCAATCTTCCCAGGCTCATTTTATAAAAATTTTTTATTTGCAATCAGAGAAGAGACAGAGAAAACGGGCACACCAGGGCCTCTAGGTGCTGCAAACAAACAACTCCATTTTGAGCATCAGGTTTTACATGGATACCAGGGAATTGAACTTGGGGTCTTTAGGTTTTGCAGGCAAGCGCCTTAACTGCTGAGCCATCTCTCCAGCCCTTTTCTTGGTTTTTATAAGGTAGGCTCTCTCTCTAGCCCTGTCTGACCTGGAATTCACTATGTAGTCAAGGTGGCCTGGAACTCAAGTGATTCTACCTCTCCAGTGCTGGGATTAAAGGTGTGTGCCACTGCATTTTTGAGGCAGGGTTTCACTCTAACCCACACTGAATTTAAAGACCAGGGTGGTGTCAGACTCAATTATCCTCCTCAACCTCCCCAGTATAAGAATTATAGGTGTGAGCTACCATGCCTGGCTTCATCATACTGTTTTCAAGGTAGGGTCTCACTCTAGCCCAGGTTGACCTGGAACTCACTCTATAGTGCCAGGCTGGCCTCAAACTCAAGAGATCTCCTACCTCTGCCTCCCAAGTGATGGGATTAAAGGCATGCACCACCACACCAGCCATATATTTTTTAATGTTTGGAAAGAAGAGTGAACTAATTAGGAAAACAGTTTTGTTATTGATAAGAAGATTTAAAAAAAAAAAGACCTCAAGACATTTAAAGTTTGTATTTTATAGATTTTGTGATTTTTATTTATTTCTTTGATGCAGGGTCTCACGCTGGCCCAGAACTCACTCCCTAGTTTCTGTCTGGCATCAAACTCACAGCAATCCTCCTACCATTGCCTCTGTGCTGGATCAAAGGCGTGTACCACCACACCCAGCTAATTTTGTGCTTTTTGTCATTTTGGGGGCTGGAGAGATGGCTTATTAAGGCACTTGCCTGCAAAGCCTAACAACCTAGGGACTCCCCAGTAGCCACATAAAGCCCGATGCACAAAGTAGCAGATGAATCTGGAGTTCATTTGTGTCGGTAAGAAGTATTAGGAATGCCCATCTAGCCTCTCTGTGTCTGTCATCTCAAATAAATAAAATAGCTTTTTAAAAAATTACTGTTATTACTATTATGGTTTTTCTTCAGCTGGGGTCTTGTTATGTATTCCTGGATAGTCTGGAACTTACTATGTAGGCCAGACTGGTCTTCAACTAAAGAGTGACCCCCACTGTACTCCTCTGAAGTTTTAATCTTAAGAAAATCCTGGACAAGGCCTAAAAACAAGAGGGGAAACATGTAAGTTATTTTCTCAAAGGTTTCTTGAGGGTTATTTTTGCAAAGCCTCACATTCACTAAATGTAATTATACCAAATTAATTTAGTCCAAAAGGGGGGGGGGGGCTGGAGAGATGGCTCAGCGGTTAAGACCCTTGTCTACAAAGCCTAACAAGCCGGGTTTTATTCCTGGTACCCATGTAAAGCAAGATGCACAGAAGCACATGCATCTGGGAGTTCTCTTGCAGTGGCAGAAAGCCCATAGTCTCATGCTCGGTCTCTCTCTATCCCCCTTAGAAAACAAATAACATTTAAAAAAAAATTTAAATCCCAGTGTGGTGGCACACGCCTTTAGTCCTAACTCTGGGGAGACAGAGGTAGGAGAATCACTGTGAGTCTGAGGTCACCTTGAGACTATACAGTGAATACCAGGTCAGTCTGGGCTAGGGCCAGACAGACCCTACCTCAAAAAACCAAAATAATAATAATAATAATAATAATAATAATAATAATAATAAATTGATTAAATATTTTTAAACAGAAATAAAAGGCTAACTACAGATTAAAATGATTCTACACCTAATGAAGCAAATGCTGCTCTAAAAACGGAATCATGGGAAACTAAAAGTCACTTGATCAAGAATTAAATTTCTGCTTAAAGTAAGAGGTGCTTAAGTTACCAGTAAAAAATCTACACTAAAAACTACTACTTGGGGCTGGAGACATGGCTCAGCTGTTAAGAAGCTTGCCTGCAAATCCTAAAGATCCAAGATAGATTCCTCAGTACCCACTTAAAGTCAGATGCACAAAGTGGCATATTACATCTGCATTTTGTTTACAGTGGCTGGAGGCCCTGATATATCTATTCTCTGTCTCCTCTCTGCTTACAAAAAAAATAAGTATTAAAAAAAACTACCTATAAAGCTTAAAGATGCAAAAAGTACCTATTTTTTGAGACAGGATTTAACTATATGTCCTTAGGCAGGATTCAAAATGTGCCACTACATCAAGTGTTTTTTTAACATTTATTTTCATTCAGATACACACATATACACACACACAAACACACGGGGGGGGGGAGAGGGAGGGAGGGAGAAAGAGAAAGAGAAAGAGAGAGGGAGGGAGGGAGGGGGGGAGAGGAAGGGGGGGAAGAAAAAGGGAGAGAATGGACGCACCAGGGCCTCTAACCACTGTGAATGAACCCCAGATGCATGTACACTTTGTGCATCTGGCTTTACGCGGGTCCTGGGAAATCAAAATCTTAGCTATATAGGCAAGTGCCTTAACCACTGAGCCATCTTTCCAGCCCTTCATCCAGTTTTAAAGGAGTGAATCTTTTTACATTTACACATTACAGGGTCTAAAGTAGCCCAAGCTATCCTTGGAACTTGGAATGTAATAGAAGATGTCCTTGAACATCCTGATCCTCCTGCCTCTGCATCTCCAATGCAGACATTACAGGCGTGTGCCACTAAATACAAATGAATGTGGTGCTGAGATTCGAAAGCAGGGCTTCATATTAAGTAAGCACTCTCAACAGAGATATATCATTTTTACACATTAATTTTAAAAAGGTAATGTGGTGGGGGGGGAGATGGATTGGTGGTTAAAGGTGCTTGCCTGCAAAGCCTGCAGGCCTGTGATGGAGTTAACCAGTACCCACATAAAGCCAGATGTACAAAGTAGCACATGAATCTGGAATTCTATTGCAGCAGCAAGAGGTCCTGGTGCATTCATGTGTGCTCACGCGCTTTCTCTCTCTCTCTCTCTCTCTCTCCCCTTGTTCAAACACATACACAAGTAAATAAATGAGTATTACTTTTAATAAGGTGATACCATTGCTAATGCTTATAATCCTGTCACTCAGGAGGCAGAGGCAGGACTGACAAAAATTCCAAGCAAGCTGGGCTACATAGCAACCTCCGAGCTACGCAAGAATATACAGCAAGAACCTGTTTCAGCTGGATATGGTGGCACATGCCTTTATTCCCAGCACTTGGGAGGCAGATGTAGAAGGATCACTGTGAGTTCAAGGCCCTGAGACTACAGAGTAAATTCCAGGTCAGTGGGGGCTAGAGCTATATCCTATTTTTTGGGGGGAGGGAGAGGCTCCATCAGGAAAAGATGACATAACAATACAAAGGGAAAGACTAGATATACCATGCCCTCAAAGAAGAGCAAGCCAGACATGATAGCACACACCTGTCATCCCAGCACTTAGAGGGTGGAGGCAGGTGAACTATGATTACAAGGCCAGCCTAGAATACACAGTTAGACCTTGTCTCTGAAAAACAATAAACAGACAACAACAAGAACAAAAAAGTAAGATTAATATTTCTGGTAAGCGGGCTGGAGAGGTGGCTCAGTGGTTTAAGTGCTTGCTGAAGAACCTGACGAGCCTAAAAGCCCCAGTTCGATTTCCTAGTACCACATAAAGCCAGATGCACAAAGTAGCGCATGCATCTGGAGGCCCTTGGGCACCCATTCTCTCGGTCTCTCTTTTCTCTCTACTTGCAAAATAAAATATTTTTTAAAAAATTTAAATTTCTGGGGCTGGAGAGATGGCTCAGAGGTTAAGGCACTTGCCACCAGTGCCAAAGGCCCCGTGTTCAATTCCCCAGTACCCACATAAGCCAGAACCACTAGGTGGTGGCCCTGGTGTGCTCTCTCTCTCCCTCCCCCTCTCTCTCTCTCTCTCTCTCTCTCTCTCTCTCTCTCTCTCTCTCTCTCTCTATCTCTGCTTGAAAATGAATAAATAAAATATTTAAAAAATTTAAATTTCTGTTAAGCTCTATTGCAGTGATTATTAAGTATGGGTCTTAAGATAATGGTTTGGGGGACTGGGGTGTTAAAGGGGTGGATCAGCAGTTAAAAGTGCTTGCTTGCAAAGCCTGCCAGCCTTGATTCAATTCCCCAAAACCCATTTAATGACAGAACTTGGTGATACACAAGTCTGAAGTTGCTTAGCAGCAAGATACCCTAGCATACCCATACACACACACACTCACTCACACTAATAATTTTTAAAAGTAACTGGGGGCTGGAGAGATAGCTCAACGGTTAAGGCACTTGCCTCCAGTGCCTAAGGCCCCGGGTTCAATTCCCCAGTACCCACATAAGCCAGACCCACAAGGTGGTGGCCCTGGTACTTGCTCGCTCACTCGCTCTCTTTCTTTCTCTCTCTCATCTCTGCTTGAAAATGAATGAAATAAAAAAATTCTCTTTTAAAAAAAGTAATTGGTTGTGTAATATATACACAAAATTACATATATAATATACATATAAACACATGCAATAATTTTTATGTATACAATACCTTCTGAAACAACTGACCCATAAGACATTAAATCATAGTCACAAAGATAGCCAAGCTATACATTTTAGAGTATTTATAAATAACGAATGTGAATAGAAAATTTAAGAAGCATATACCTAATACAGGATTCTATAAAAGGAAGGTTTTCCTTCATCAATGGATTTTTTTTAACATTGGATTTTTTTAAGTTTAAACTTCTAAAACTATTTTATTTATTTATAAACAGAGATAGAATGAAAATGAGAATGGTCGCACCAGGACCTCCAGCCACTGCACACATTCCAGATATATGTGTCACTCTGTGCATCTGGCTTTACATGGGTACTGGGAATTGAATCCTTGTTGTTAGATTTTGTAGGCAATCGTCTTTAACTGCTAAACTGTCTCTACAGCCTTTTTTTTTTTTTTGGTTTTTCGAGGTAGGGTCTTGCTCTAGTCCAGGCTGACCTGGAATTCACTATGTAGTCTCAAGAGTGGCC
This sequence comes from Zapus hudsonius, assembly GCA_004024765.1. Taxonomy (NCBI): domain Eukaryota; kingdom Metazoa; phylum Chordata; class Mammalia; order Rodentia; family Dipodidae; genus Zapus; species Zapus hudsonius. Next base: position 12,247 of record PVHP010024465.1, on the reverse strand, counting down.
TCGAACTCACAGCGATCCTCCTACCTCTGCCTCCCAGAGTGCTGGGATTAAAGGCGTGCGCCACCACGCCCAGCTCTACAGCCCAATTTTTAAAATTTTTTAAAATGCTATTTATTTGCAAGCAGAAAGAGAGAGAGGAGATGGACACACCAGGATCTCTTGCAACTGCAGACAAACTCCAGATGCATGTGTCATCTTTATACATCTGGCTTTATGTGGGTACTGCAGGAATTGAACCCAGGCCATCAGGCTTTGCAGGGAAGTGCCTTTAACAGACAAGTTCTCATTAGAATTTTAAAACATCTGAGGGAACCACCACTTTAAACAAAGTCACATGGAATGATCTTCAAGAAAAGTAATGAGGCACTTTATTTTGAAAAGCAATTTTTTTTAAATGAGGCACTTTATTCAGAAAAGAAATAAAAACAAAAGTATTTTTTGTTTGGGTTTTGTTTGTTTTTTGAGGTAGGGTCTTGCTTTAGCCCAGGCCGACCTGGAATTCACTATGTATTCTCAGGGTAGCCTCAAACTCATGGTGATCCTCCTACCTCTGCCTCCCAAGTGCTAGTATTAAAGGTGTGCACCACCATGCCATGTCTTGTTGTTTTTAATGAGGCATTTTATTCCCCCCCACAAAAGTATTTGTTTGTTAGGGTTTTTTGGTTTTGGTTTTGGTTTTTGAGCCTGGGTCTTAGTATAACCAACTCAGGCTCCAGAGTGCTGGGGCTAAAGGCTAGTCTCAAAACTGTAATTCTGAGTCAGGCTCCAAATTACAAGCATGAAGCAGCATGCCAGGCTTCAAGGAATTATAAAGGGTCAGGAAGATGCTTTGAGCAGTTTAGTTAATTGCACTGTGGCACAATCACAAAGACCTGAGTTCAGACCCCAGCCACCTATGTAACAGCCAGGTATGGACGGTGTGGTGGCACATGCTTTTATTCCCAGCACTGGGGAGGCAGAGGTGGGAGGATCACCATGAGTTTGAACCAGCCTGAGAGTACAGAGCGAGCTCAGGTTGGCTGGGCTAGAGTGAGTCCCTACCTAGACTAAAAAAAGCCAAACATAGAGGCACACATCTGAAATCTCGGTACTGGGGTGACAGAAACAGAATCTCTGGGCCTCCTATCTAGCTAGTCCACCCAAATCAGAGAAAAAGAACCTAAGTATATAGGGACTGGGAAGACGGCTCATCCAGTAAAGGTGTGCATTTGCAAAGGTCTGCAAACCTGAGTTCTCAATTCCAAAGCCACCCACAAGAGGATGAAAAGGTGGCAAGAGTCCCTGGTATAAACACACACACACACACACACACACACACACACACACAGTGCAAACAAATAACTTTAAAAAAACTGAAGTGGAAGGCAATGGAAGCCACCTAACGTTGACCTCTGGTCTCCACACATACATGCACACATTGCCCACATACCTACACACACACACACACACACACACACACACATATATGCATGCATAACACATATGTGCATGTGCGTACATACACAACAAAAATTTTAAATAGATAAAACTCATTTCTGTATGACGTTCACATATTAGGACCCTAACCAAAGTACTTCTAGTGTCTTTCAATAAAAAGTTGAGGCATCAAAAAACTTTGTTTTTTATTTTTTTTTTGGGGGGGGGGTGAGATAGGATCACACTCTAGCCCAGGCCGACCTGGAATTCACTATGTAGTCCCAGGCTGGCCTCAAACTCAGCAATCCTCCTGCTTCTGCCTCCTGAGCGCTGGGTTAGAGGCAGGCACCACCACGCTCAGCTTCCATCCCAGGACTCAGGAGGCTTATAGTGAATTCCAGATCACCCTACCTTGAAAAACAAACAAAAAACAACTAAAACAAACAAACAAACAAAAATTTTAAAAAGTCATCCACTTTACATGAGGTATTTAAGATTAAATTTTTGATTATATGATGAATCCTGTTTGCTGAAAAAAGAACCTGACATTTTTTAGAATGTTTTGTGTATGCTATCATGTAATAGATTCTTTATAAAGGTTCTCTGTAAAAATATGCCAGACCAATTTCTATGAGAGCACAATCTGACTTAAGTATTTTATGAGAAATTCTAATAGAGAAAACATCCATTTCCAAGGCTACATTTTCTCAATTTAATGAAAAAAATCTTCCAATAAAGTACTATTATTTTCTTAATAAAATTGAGAGAAGTATAGTTACAAAAGAAATAAGCTAAAGAAATGATGAGACATCTAAAAAATAAGCATATGGTAGATTCTCTAATGGCTACAAGTTTTCTCATTTCCTAGAAAATAGAATGTCCAAGATATAAAATGAAACTTCATCTTTCCTGACACAAAGAGATAAAATTTACCCTTGTTGTAAATTTGTGAATAACAAAATTATTCTGCATCAATAAACAGGCTGGAGCTTTAAAAGCTCTCTGTATTCCACTTTTGCCTTGCTCAATCTCTTCTGTAAGCACCATGAAAAGAAGCCTGTCTAGTAGAAACAGAGTCATTGGGGGAAGGGGGAGCAGTTCCGAAGAGTCCTAAAAACAGCAGCCAGCCAGAGGGGTGAGACTCGACCTTCCAGCCCATCTGACACTCAAAGAAAATGCAGTTACATAAAAGAGCTATTAAAAACTTAGCAAAGGGCTGGAGAGATGGCTCAGCGGTTAAGGCACTTGCCTCTAGTGCCTAAGGCCCCGGGTTCAATTCCCCAGGACCCACATAAGCCAGACCCACAAGGTGGTGGCCCTGGTTCGTTCTCTCTCTCTCTCTCTCTCTCTCTCTCTCTCTCTCTCTCTCTCTCTCTCTCTCTCTCTCTGCTTGAAAATGAATAAAATATTTTTTAAAAAAAGAGCTTGCTTTAAAAAAAAACCACTGTTCTATTTAAAAAAAAAAAGAAAAAAAACTTAGCAAAGAGGGCTGAAGAGATGGCTCAAACAGTTAAGAGCACTTCAGCACACATGAGGACCTGAGATTGCCTGAGTTCAATTTCCCAGAACTCACATAAAAAGCTGGAAGCAGTCATGCAAGTCTTTAGGCCCAGTCCTGTGGAGAGTAGAATCCACAGCTCTGCACTCAGAGAGACTCTCAACTCAAGGAAATAGTGAATAAGTAATAAGGAAAGACACCCCACATGCCTGTGAGCAAATTACATGTGTACATACACTACACACACATGCTAAAAATGCCCAAAACAACAAAACCTAGCAAACAAATACCCTGCCAAAGTTCACAGAATTGGATTGAACTAAATATATCATCACCAGTCTTATTAATATACTATCCCATATATGGGAAGTTAGTAAATTCTTGACAATGCTCATAAAAATATCACTAACAGAAACAAGCAGCTTGACTTACAAAATAAAATGCTACTACTTAAAATAGCCATAACAGTTAATTTGTTAAGCTTTATTGATGGAAAATGTCAGTCTGTCATCTGTTTCTAAGAATGAAATTAAATATTCTATGTAGTTTTTCCTCATCCATTATTTTTTAATCACAATAAACATACCGTGTATCTACAGTGCCAAAATGTTTAAAATCATTTGAAATTTACAATTTTACTAATTCAATTTACAAATACATTAAGCACATTTTTAAAACAAATTGCTATAGAAATGGCTGGAGAAAACAACACTGGAAATTTAAAAGAATTTTTTCCATTAAGCTGGACAGGGTGGAACACACCTGTAATCCCAGCACTTAGGGTGAGGCAGGTAGATCACTACAACATTAAGGCCTGCCTGAGATACACAGCATTTCAACAGGTCTGCTGAACTCAATTTTATTGAGACTCTTATCTCAATAAAGAGAGGTAGGAGGGAGGGGAGGGGAGGAGAGGAAAAAGGGAGGAGACAAAGAAGGAAAAAGAAAGGTTTCCATCAAAAATATTTTCCAAACCGGGCGTGGTGGCGCACACCTTTAATCCCAGCATTCGGGAGGCAGAGGTAGGAGGATTGCCTTGAGTTCAAGGCCACCCTGAGACTACATAGTGAATTCCAGGTCAGCCTGGACTAGAGCGAGACCCTACCTCAAAAAACCAAAATATATATATATATATATTCGTATTCCAAAGCCAGGCATGTTGGTACACACCTTTAGTCTCCATCACTCAGGAGGATATTAGGATGATTGATTGCTATTAGTTCAAGGTCAGCCTGGGCTAGAGTGAGACCTTGTCTCAAAAATCCAAAATAAAGTGGCTGGCAAGATGGCTCAGCAGATAAGGTGCTTGCCTGCAAAACCTAATGACCAGGATTCGATTCCCCAGTACTAATGTAAGGCTAGATGCACAAAGTGGCCTATGCATCTAGAGTTCCTTTTCAGTTGCTGGAGGCTTACTCATTCTTTCTCTCTCTCCTTGCAAAAAATAAATTTAAAAAATTCAAAGTGAGTATTTTCCTATTCGTTCCCAAGCTAACAAGGAAGGACTTGCTTATATAAAATATTCACAGTATCTATTTTTACATACCTCTATGGTAGGATGGGTATTATGCTTGTAAGCAGTATATAAGGGAAACTGAATTTGAAAAATTTTTGCTACACATAGTAAAAGTTTTTCCTTTTCATCCGTACTCCACAAACTAAAAGGATCAGAACTCTTTGAAGATTCCTCCTCAGTCGGGTTACAGATTCTTGTAGAGTTTGATTTTTTTTCTATTGATTTTTGTCTTTCTGTAGTTCCTTCATTATAGTCTCTATCTATGTTCAGTGCTTCTTCCACTTGATTACTCTCATCTTGCCACGTGGAATCTATGTTAATAGTAGTACAATGTTTATAAAGCTGGTCCCGGAGCACTTGAACTTGGGCAATCACTAAGTTAATAAGTGCGCAAACTACTTGGTTAAAAATCTCCAAATGCTTATATTCCTTGAAGCAGCACAGACATTGCCTAGAAGAGAAAATAAAATTCAATAAACAAGTGCTTTCTAGAGTCAACAATTATGTTTTTAATAAGTAATATAAGAAAATTGCAAACAAAATTAAAATCTTTCTAAACTTCAGATTTCTATTATTTCCTTTCTGCTGAAGTAGCACCATAATTCACAAGGATAGCATTATATCAACAAATGGAATTTTTAGAACTTTTGTTCTTGAGGGGAGGGGAGGGGAGGGGAGAGGAGGAAGAGAGAGAGAGAGAGAGAGAGAGAGAGAGAGAGAGAGAGAGAGAGAGAGAGAGAGAGAGAGAGAAGGAGACAGGTGGGGGGAGAGGGGGAGGAAGGGAGGACAAGTACCACTTGCCCTGAAAACTCACCTGCACTTTATGTGTCTTTTTGTACATATGATATTATATGAGTACTGGGGATTTGAACCTAGGCCAAACCCTGTCAGCAGTAGGCTTTTCAAGCAATCAACCTTTAACTGCTGAGACATCTCCCCAGCTTGCTCTTACTCTCTCTCTCACTATTCATTTATTTGCAAGCCCAGAGATAGAGAGAATGGGCAGGCCAGGGACTCCAGCCACTGCAAACAAGCTCTAGATGCAAGTGCCACTTTGGTGCATCTGGCTTTATGTGGGTGCTAGGAAATCAAACTTGGGGCAACTGTCTTTAACTGCTGAGACATCTCCACCTCCCCCCAACTCTTTTATTGACAATTTTCACACATGATGTATTTGGAGCATAATCCCTTCATTACTTTGACTTCCCTCCCCATCCCTCTTCCACAGTTCCCCTTTCCCCGCCTTCTTTTCTAGTCCCTCTTCTGGATTTGATTGTACAAGTTTTTGTTTTTTGAGACAGGGTCTCACTCTAGCCCAGGCTAGTCTGAACACACTCTGCAGCCCCAGGTTGCCTATTCTTTTTAGTGGCTGCTTTAAAAAAAAAAATTATTTATTTTTTCACAGGGTAGGGAAGTGGAGGAGGGAGGGGAGAGAAAATGAATAGTGCCAGGGCCTCTTGCCACCCTACCCCCCCAAAAGAATCTTAAAACACATGTGTGCCACTTTGTGCATCTAGCTTTACATGGGTGCTGGAAATCGAACCAGGGTCATCGGGGTTTGCAATCGTTGTTTCCTTCTTTAATCCTAATCTCTACACTCTATCTCATGGTCCCTCAATTTACCATGCGAGGATTCCCACTCTGGATCTGCCACATGGATGCTCTCACATGTTCACAGCCCCTCTAAATCTTCTCAAAGCTTTCCATGTGTGTGTAGCCCCTTCTGAACTTCACTTTCTAGGCCCCAGTTTCTGTAGTTTTCCAGAGGGTCCCCAGCTCCATTCTCATTTCACTTTCTAAAACCCTAGTTTCTCTAGCTTTCTACTTTTCTGAAATATGCTTTCCACATAAAAATGTTCTATCTTCCCAGGTCCCAATTCCCTTTAAATAAACTCCAAAAATTGTGATTTCTACCCAAATAAACTCAATAATTAATAATTTGTCCTTTTTGGTTCCGTCTTTATTACTCTTCATTAAAGATTAGGAAAGAACCCAAAACTTGGGGTATATAAATCTGGGGGAACACCCTGAACCCCAAAATTCCCGTGTCAGTATGGTCATACATTCTTTCTTTCCATTTAAAAAGTAAAGCAGCCCAGGTATGGTGGCGCACACCTTTAATCCCAGAAGTTAGGAGGCAGAGGTAGAAAGATCCCTATGAGTTTGAGGCCAGCCTGTAACTACAGGATAAGACCCTAACTGAGAAAGAAAGAAAGAGAGGGGGGGGGAGAGAGAAGGAGGGAGGGAGGGAGGGCTGGAGAGATGGTTCAGTGGTTGAAGCACTTGCCTCCAGTGCCTAAGGCCCATGGTTCAATTCTCCAGAACCCACATAAGCCAGACCCACAAGGTGGTGTCCCTGGTGTTCTCTCTCTCTCTCTCTCTCTCTGCTTATCTGCTTAAAAAATGAATAAATAAAATATTTTTAAAAAGGAAGGAAGGAAAGGAGGGAGGGAGGGAAAAAAAAAACAACACTAAAGCACGCTGGATTTAGGTACTGCATGCCTTTAATCCCAGCACCTGGGAGTCTGAGGTAGAAGGATTGCTGAGTTCAAGGTCAGCCTAACTTGAAAAGAATCAAAACAAAATAAAAAGTAAATCCAAACATTCTTCTTTATGAATGTAGAGGAAATTCATTAATAGAATGTGGCAAAAATGAAAGCATGTGACATCCAAGGCTAGGTCATGAAACACATTGCTATGATGATGTACCAACATTAATGCTTCCAACAGAGAGTTCTACAAGAGTAATTTCTAAGGCCTCCCCCATTAATCAGCACTTGCTCATTTGACAACCAAGTTGGAAGCAGATCCTCCAAGGTCATGTAACCCTTTAGATGAGAGTATCCTGGCCTGCATCTTGACAGAAATATGAAATCTGAGCTGGAATAGATCAACTATATCACTACCAAATTCCTATCCCTTTGAAACTTTGAGGCTAATAAAATTTGTTGTAATTTAAATACCACTTTTATTTGGGCGTGATGATATATGCCTATCAACCCAGCACTTGAAAAGCAGAAAGATCATGAACTCAAAAAGAGCTGGGCGTGGTGACGCACACCTTTAATCCCAGCACTTAGGAGGCAGAGGTAGGAAGATTGCTGTGAGTTCAAGGCCACCCTGAGACTACATAGTGAATTCCAGGTCAGCCTGGACTAGAGCGAGACCCTACCTCAAAAACCAAAAAGGAAAGGAAAGGAAAAACAAGAACAAAAAAAATATAGACCAATTTTGGAATAATTTGCTACACAGAAATAAATGACATTTTATGCTTGTTTTCTCAGTGACCCTCAAAATGAAAAGGGTTACCAACTTTAAAATTATTTCTTTAAATTTGTGTGTGTGTGTGTGTGTGTGTGTGTACTCGAATGTTCGAGCCAGGGTCTCTTTCCACTGCAACTGAATGCCTGTCCAGCTTTACCAAAAGGCTTTAAACAACATAGCCCAGGAAATCTCCCTTCTAAATTCTTAGGTTCAAATGATGAGAATGACAATTATATAATATCGCATGACTTTAGACACCCTCACAACAACCCAGAGGTGCATCATCAGGGCCGGATGACTGATAGATAGATTCAGACCATGTCAGATACCACTATGACATTTGGTGAACAGCTTTAAAAATGGATTTCTAGTTCTTCATGTTGAAAGAAAATGTTGCCTATATCTGGTAATAGTAAGTCAAATTCAAGATCTTGTGTACTCAGCTATTATTTAACTGTATCTCTTGCTTACAGTTAAGCTCACACTCAGATGGTCCTGAGACAATCTAACTCCATCTACCTGGGATCTCTCAATTGCCCTCCAAGGCCTCAAAGTCTGTAAGAGCGGGAACCATAAAGACCTCCAGTTTGTTGGGTGTCCATTCCCCTTAACTCCTTTCTTTTATCCTTTCTCCCCGACATTTTCTTCCAGGACTGTCTTCCTGCACTGCACCAATGCACTTTTGGGGTCCCTTAGATAGTCCCATTGGAGAAGTTTCCCAACTGCCACACCCAACAACTCTACTCAGCTTGAGGAAACATGTTCAGTCATTCCCTAATGGCAAATCAGGGCTTCTTCTTCAGAGGGGGGATTGAGGCAGTTTTGGGTGACTGGGCCCCCAAAAGTAAAAAGCAAGAGTGTCCTTGAGCCTGCCCTTGCAATCTGCACTTTGTTGGAGGTCAGAGAAGGATCTGGCTTCTCCTTACCTCTTACTGCTTAAAGAGCTTGAAACCTGGATCTGTTTTCTGTAAGCAACCAGAGCAACTACCTGGGAAGGAGTTCCCCTCTCCTAGAATTAAGGTTTAAATCTGATCCTGACTGTGGTTGGTTAAACTCAGCACTAAAACTTGGCTTGATGGATGGCCTCTTCCAGAGCCAGGACCCAAACAAATCACCTCTCTCAGAACTCACCTGAGCATGAGAGTGAAGCCCACGTAGATAAGTTATAAATACATGCTTACCAGGTAGGCCTCTTTTTGGCTGTTCATCTTTCCTGGGGCCTGAAGCTCCAGGTCCCTGCTCTGGGAAGCCCCCTTTCTTCCTAGCCTGCCTGGGCTAGGATAGTGTGTGTATTGGGGGAGGGGAGGTTTCTCTCAACTCCTTCCTGCCCTCCACATGGCAGGAACTCTCTGTACTTCCTTCTCTTTCCTTCTCTATATCTAACAAAGTCTCTAAACATTTTTTAAAAATAGAAAAAAATAGAATTCACAATGTTAGTATTCAAAAACACTAAAAATGCTTACCTCTGAGTCCAGGAATTGATATAAGCAAATATTTTGAGAGTATGTTCCTTTCTGAGCTGCAATCCATCACCACCTTCTGTATCTGATACTGAAATGAAAAAGATAGCAATTATGAATAAATGCTAAATATAAATACTAAATACAGTAGTTAATACTTAAAAATGAAAGCCCAGGGTTGGAGAGATGATTCAGCAGTTAAAAGCACTTGTTACTCATGTAAGCCAGATGCGAAAATGGTGAAGTATCTGATATTTCTTTGCAGCAGCAAAGCCTGGTATGCACATACACACATGCATCCACGTGCAACTAAACATATTTTAAAAATAGCTGATTCACAAATACAAATACTTCGATTAATCCTTTTACTTTGAATGAAGAAAATAGTTTTAGTTTTATTACTAATTTAAGCTGCAGAGCAGATTTTGAACAGATGCAACAAGGAGGAAGGGAAACATTTTGCCAGTTAGTCTAGTTTTTCTCTCTCAAGATCTACCCTTCTGTTCTCTATGATGACGGAAATGGGATCTTCAAAGCTGCACTTTCCATTTCCAGAGTTTCCTGTAAAGAACCTCCTTGGGTGCCTTTGGGATAGTAAAAGATTGAATACAGATGAAAGAGAGGACTAGTTAGTCTATTATGTCAGAAAGCAGTACTGATTCCAGTAGTAGCTTCTCTTGGCATTCCAACAACCAATGTTATGGTATCTGAGGGGGTACCATAGGTAGCCAAACATCCTTTCCTTAAGTCCTCACTTCTTTCAAAGGGCCTGAGATTCTGATAACCCTCTCTTCATCTTTGGTTTCCCCACTTTTAAGGAAACAAAGAATGTGATAAGAATGACAATTATACACATCAACTTTTTGCTCCAATATCTGAATCTCCTCAAAGTTCTTATTTTGCTTTTTAAAATCCAACATCTGACAGCCAGGCATGGTGGCACACACCTTTAATCCCAGCACTCAGGCCAGCCTGAGACTACATAGTGAATTCCAGGTCAGCCTGGGCTACAAAGAGACTCTACCTTAAAAAAAAAAAAAAAAATCTAACATCTGTTGGGCTGGGGAGATAACTCAGAGGTTAAGGCACTTGTCTGCAAAGCGTTCAATTCCCCAGTACCCAAGTAAAGTCAGATGCACAAAGTGGCGCATGCATCTGGAGTTCAATTGCAGTAACGAGAGGCCCTGGCATGCTGATTCTCTGTGTGTGTCTGTCTTTCTCTCTCTCTGCTTGCAAATTAATTTTTTTTTTTCAAGGTAGGGTCTCACTCTAGCCCAGGCTGACCTGGAATTCACTATGTAGTCTCCGGTTGCCTTGAAGTCATGGTGATCCTCTTACCTCTGCCTCCCACCCACCCCACCACTGCGCCACCACGCCCAGCTAATAAATTTTTTTTAAATCCAACACCTTTCTATTTACTTCGTTTTATTAAATCCCCTCTTTAATTTTGTGATTGGGCCCTGACATAGTGACATTATATAAATAATATGTTCCATATGAAAAAGATTCTAAAATTAAATTAAGAACAGAAATGGTTGTTTATTTGTTTTTGGTTTGTTGTGGTAGAGTCTTACAGAAACTGTATTTATGAATTTTCAAGGGGAGGGAGGAAGGAAAGAAAGGAAGAGAGAGGGAACCAGAGAATGGGCATATCAGGGCCTCCAGCCACTGCAAAAGAACTCCAGATGCATATGCCACTGTGCATCTGGCTTTATATTACATGGGTGCTAGGAAAATCAAACCAGGGTCTTTAGGCTTTGCAGGCAAGCATCTCTCCAGCCCCCAGCAACTGTATGTTAAAAATGCAGTTTTCTGGGCTGGAAATATGGTTCAGCAGTTAAAAAGCTTGCAAAGCCTGCTGGCTAGGATTCAATTCCCATGCCACCCTGTAAGCCAGATGCAAAAAGTGGCATAAGATCTGGAAGTACTGGCACAACTATACACATGCTCGCATGTGTGCAGGCACATAACTACTTTTTAAAATTCCGTTTTCTGAGGAGGTAACTCAGTGATAGAGCATTTGCCCATCATACATGATGACCTCAACTGGAACCCCAGTGTAAGGAAAGGGGGGAATGCAGTTTAGCTAATTGTCAAAATAATTCTTCTAATGTAAAATGTTTGATTATACAAGATACAGGGTCAGCAAACACTGCCTTTTATGTATATTTTTTGGGATAGTCTCACTATGTAGCTGACTGCCTTCAGACTCTCAAATGCTAAGCAAGGACCAGGAAATATTCCTGTAAAGGGACAAAAAGAAAATATATTGACCACTATACACTCTTCACAACCTATGCAACTACTCTGCTGTTGCATCTTTAAAGTAACCAGACACAAAAAAATGAGGTGGAGTATTCCAGAGACAAACAGCTGACCAGATGTGGTCCCTGGGCCATGTGGTCCCTGGGCCTAATGGAGGGCAGATGGACTAAAATGGAGGCCAAGTGAAGTGTGATGAGTGATACATGCTAGTAACTCTGCAATAAGCAGGCAAGAGTCAAGAGGATGGGAAGTCAAGGCCAGACTGGGATACAGAGTACTTTTTTTTTTTTTAATATTTATTATCCATAATGAGTTACATTATTTGGTGGGCAAACCATGCATTGTTATCCCGAATTCCCCACCTCCCCCCCTCCCCATCCCTGATCAGTTGTATATCCTCCTTCGTGGGCTGTCTGTGTTAGTCCTTGTGGCAAGGGATCCTGTATATATATCTTAGTACTCATCTCGGTCTTCCTTACCCAAGTGAGTTGTTACTGATGGGTGCTATGCCTCCGAACAGTCTCCCCCACCACGGCTCTCACAATCTTTCTGCCCCCTCTTCCGCTCAGTTCCCTGAGTCGTGGTGGGTGAGTAATAAGGCTGCTTTAATGTTGCGAGCTTAGAGGTCCTTGTGCTGAAAATCCCTGGTTTCTGTCTCAATGGCCTATCCTGTGTTGATTGAATGACTGTGGTTATAGGTCCCTTGTTCATCATTCATTGTCTGCTGAGTTCCCTATGGATCCTCCCTGATATGACTGTGGTGGCTCCTCTCTTGTCAGGATCTCATCCATCGGCCTACAGTTGGTTGGTAAGGTTAGATGGGCCACA
>PVHP010024464.1:0-26587 GCA_004024765.1 Zapus hudsonius | reverse complement strand
ACAGAGCCCCTTCATCTAAGGATTTTACATTTTCTGGACTAAAGAAAATCAATCTCATCACAAACTGTCAACTCTGGGACCACCATTCATTTGCTATTCATGTTCAAAGAGTGACAGATTTCCTGCAAACACTTTCCAGATCATCTCAACTAATCCCCAACCCCATGCCACAGGATTCCCAGCATCCATTTGTTGATAGTAAAACTGAGGAAGAAATATGTAACACATCCAAAGTCCTAGAACTTATAAGTAGTAAAACCTGTAATCAAAACTATGGTTACTTTTTTTTTAAAGTTCATGTTCTTACCTCTGATATAATTCTGCCTCCAATCTCTGTAATTCTAAGTGGAAGACATCCAAGCTATGTTTTAAGGAAACAATATGGGAAATAAGTATTTCTACTGGGCAGTGAGGGTTTTTCAAGATATGACTTTTTTTGTTTTTATTTTTATTTATTTTCAAGAAGAGAGAGAAAGAATGGGTGTGGCCTCCAGCCACTCCAAACCAACTCCAGACACATATACACTTTATGCATCCGGTTTTGTGTGAGTATTTGGGAATTAAACCTGGGTCAGTAGGCTTTGCAACCAAGCGCCTCAACCACTGAACCATCTCTCCATCCCAAGAGATGACATTTTATGATAAATTTATTTCTTTTCAACCTAGGAGGGTAAATGCTATAATTAAAGAAAAAAATCAACACATATAATACGTACTTTTAATTTATGCTTAAAATATCTTTTAAACATCCTGACAACAAGCATTGTGGTAGAAGACCATCTGTTTCCAGATAACACAAGCCAATGAGCAGATAGGCCCTGAACAGACTCTGAAAACAGTTTGTTGTGCCTGACCTCTCATTTCTACACCCCTTACCATCTGACATGGCACCATATTCCTAATTCCTCACTCTAGCTACATTCTTTGCTCTTTCTTCTTTCATTCTAAAAATGCTCCTTTTTCAATATCTCTCTAAGGAAATCATCTTGATACTGTAATCCACTTCGGTCTGTGTCCACGTCATCATTAGTATTCCCAGGAGAGATTTATGTTTTAGACTTATTTTCAGTTATGAAATGAAATTATTTTAAGTATCAACCAGTAGGCAGAGAATTTTTGATATAGAAAGATGTTAAGAGCCACCATCAGTGGTGTGTGGCACAAACAAACTAGATTCCCCATGTGACGGTTAGGTTTTGATGTCAACTTGATCTTTTTAATTATTGTGGGTGTGTCTCTGAGGACGTTTACAGGAAGGCAGCCTCTAAGCTCAAAGAAGTTGGAAGTAAACATTTTTTCCTGTGTGGGCAATGAAGGAAGGAAATTCCAGAGACACAGGAAGCCATTAAGTCTGGGATAGGGTTGCAAGACCCCACCCTAAAGCTATATAAAGGAGAAGAAATTCTCTTTGGCTCTCCTAACTGTTTGCTGTTCTATGTGTATGGTGTTGGTGATGGGTTTCTCTCTCTGCTTGGACCTGTGAAAGGGGAGCAGCCTCGTTTGCATTCTGGAACTTCCCCTGTATCTAGAGCTACAAATAAATTCTTTCCTCCCCCAAATTGTGCCTGGTTTGAAGATTCATCCCAGTGGCAAGTGGCTGACACCCCACAAGCAACCTGCTGCTTTACCAGCCTGCCTACTTTTCCTTTCTCTGCTCTGACTTCTGCCTGGTTCTGGTTTCAAAAGGCTTGCATTTTCATTTCTGTGGAAATGATGCCAATGATGGTGGTCACAGGCTAATTACAGGCTCATCCTAATCTCTTGCCAATGTTATCAACAATGATGATAAGCGAGTACTTTCCTCTCATAATTTGGCATTTTCCCCACCTTTTCCCCAATCGAGTGTTAATGAACAGTCAAATTACCAAAACTCATACAATGCACAGATCATTCACCAACTGAATGGACACTGAGTAAATAGCATTTATAATTATATGCAATGGTTATTTTATAAAAGAAGCAATCAGGTCCTCATGATATTCATTGCCAAGTATCCCAGAGTGAGAAATCCATGAAAACTGGACAAAATACAAACTGAAATGGACACATGCAACATCCCTAAACTAAGTATTATAGAATTTTATCTCATTTCATAATATTAAGAAAAAAAAACAAACAAAAAATTTTAAAAAAGGGCTGGAGAGATGGCTTAGTGGTTAAGGCACTTGCCTTCAGTGCCTAAGGCCCCAGGTTCAATTCCCCAGTACCCATATAAGCCAGACCCACAAGGTGGTGGCCCTGATGTGCTCTCTCTCTCTCTCTCTCTCTCTCTCTCTCTCTCTCTCTCTCTGCTAGAAAATGAATAAATAAAATATTTTTAAAAATAAAAAATAATAAAAAATAAAGACAACCCCACAAACATTACGATGCATTTCAGTCAAAGTATTTTAATTTATATTTCTCAATGACATCACTTCTCTACAATTCAAATATATTCATGAGCCCAATCAAATAAGCTTTAAAAAGTCACTTGGGACAGTGGTGGGGCAAGCAATTAATATACATGTCATACATTACAGTTCCATCTCTAAAACTTTCCACTTGATATTGTACTAATATTGCAAACAGTTCTCCTTTAAAATGTACAAAAGATTAACAGCAGATCTAAAACCTAACACATTTTTTAAAAGAAACAAGGTGTCATTTCAAGCATTATTTTACACTATGACCCGAAAAATCTGATAATGCTCTTCACAAGGTCTTGCTATTTGAAGACTTCCCATCTGGCTTGATACTTTGAGAAGTCATGAACAAAACTAGCACAGCATCAGCCCGGGCTGGCAAGGCATCCTTCAAGATGGACACAGGTTCCTCACGATTTTGATGTGTCGTGGGTACATATGCTGGTTCTCATTTGCCAACCCTTTTTTTATGCCTTCACAGATGACTTGGAAATAACAAGTGTTTCTTTGTTTGTTAGATTTTTAGGCATTCTGGGGGCTATGTTTATTAAGTGAAGTGGGAGTTTATTTAGAAAAGGTTTTAATACTGACTCAGTCATGGGCATTATCACTGGATGTGGGGGGCACATATAGGAGAAGGATGGTAGTCATAAGAGAGGGTGCAGATGTCTCAGAAGTTGCTGGAGTTTTTTTTTTTTTTTTGGTCAGGACTCTTGGAGATCAAACCCAGAACCTACAATGCTATGCAACTGCCCTCCCATCATCAGCCCTTCTATGGGACATTTTGAAACTCCACAGGTTCAGATTGCTGTGTTTTAAACTGAAATATCTTTTTAAGATCTGCTCTCATTCTGGGTGTAGTGGCACAAGCCTTTAATCCCAGCACTAGGGAGGCAGAGGAAGGAGGATCGCCATTTGTTCGAGGTCAGCCTGTGACTACAGAGTGAGTTCCAGGTCAGCCTGGGCTAGGGTAAAACTCTCCCTGGAAAACAACAACAATAAAAAGTGTTTTCTTTGATCCATGTACTAGATATTTCGAATTGATCTTTTTCACAGAAGCATGGTAAACTTGTTAACTGGAGCTAAACTCTTGAACTTAAGGGGAATCAAACTAGCTCTGGTGTCCTACCTGAACAGGGATGTCTGTTTACAAGAGGACCTAATCTGGAAATCACTTCTGTTAGAAGAATTCTAACATTTAAAATCTACAATGTTACCTGACACATAACTGGTGATAATGTCTCCAGAGTTACTGGGGTTAGAGCCTGTGCCCTTGAAGTTTTAAAATGACAGGCTTGGCACCATCCTTGATAAGCCAAAGCAAAAGAGCAAAACTGATGATGAATGACAGAAAAGAGAGACTTATTCAATGTGACCACATTGGGAAGAATAGAGAGGTCCAGTGGGCCCCCACCTACACCATCTTTGAAGTCCTGCTATGAGGTTGGGGTTCAAATAGAAGGCAGGAGGTGTGGATAGTTAAGCAGGTCCAGTCAGGCTATAGCCCTGCCCATCCTATTGTCTCACCTCCAGCCTCTGCTACAAGGTTCTCAAGTTCCCCTCAGGGAGAGGCTCCTCTGGCTGGCACCCGGCTTTAGCCTTTTTCTTTTCCCAGCTTGATATTCCTGGGAAATTGCAATTTCTTGGGGTCCATTGTCTCCAGTCTGATAGACAAAGGGAAGTGCACATGTGTCTTTTTAGAATATCTTTCTTCCTGCCAGGCCACTTAGAATAAGAAATTATCTGCTGAGGTGGCCCAATGATAGCGTCCATTGTCTAAGCCAAAAACTGTCGTCAGATTTTGAGGAGGGCAGCTATAGCCAGAGCAGAGTTCGTGCTCCCATTCAACATGCTCATGGGAGAAATGAAAAATTCATTTAAATACACTACTTAATGTAATTTATCAGACATGCCCAGCAGTAACTTATTAGAATGTGATCTGCCTCAAATAGTTTTATATTTAAATATGCAAATCCATGACAAGGTTGAGCAGTATAGCACATTAATATATATGTACACTTATATATGTGTATGCATATACTATAGCAGTATTGTTCTCATCATGAGGCAGTGCAATGCAGCAAGTGTTAGTTGGAACTCTCTGCCATTGAATACATAGTTACCACATGGTGCTTTAATCAGCTGATGTATCTGTTGACTCTACAATGGTCTCAAGTCCTGTTATTATGGTATTTTTCTAATCAGCAATGTGTAACAAGAAAATGCAAATGTGCTAGAGAGACTCAAAAGTTTCAAAGTGCAAAGTCACCCTGGATATTAAATTCTGAGTGTAACAGCAGCTCTGGTCACATCCGTGAAGTGGTGAAGGCAAGGATAGCAATCAGTAGACAACCATGGAATACTAAAAGTTATGTGTCATGATACAGAGACTCAGAGGTATCGCTATAGTCTGGGAAGTTGTCAAATTCCACCGTATGAACAAAAATTGGAATAAGCTATAACTGGAGACATATAAATATTTTAAGATATGCACTCTGGGAATACACCTATATAAAAACTAGGGCTACACAACTCTGCACATCACTGCCTCACTTGAGATGGTAATTTCCAAGCCCCACCTCACTCTCTCCTTCCCAACCACCACAGGGAAGGAGTAATTGAATGCTAATTCCATAATATAAAATTCAGTAAGTTGTTTAAGCTTAAGCATTGCTCTAGTTGTTTGAAACTTGACCAATGAGTAAGCTTCTGCAAATGCTTGTTGAGCCCCATGATGTATGCTGTCACTTAGGCCGAAATGCTAGTCCACAGAGTAGTGTGGCACCATTTTTATGATCCTCTTAGTGAATTTGAAATGGAGACAGTTACCCTGCTGTCATAGCCAGCCACACGTCGCTGGGATGAATCTCCAAACCAGGCATGGTTTGGGAGGAAAGTATTTATTGAAGTAACAGACCCAGGTGAAGTTAAGGAAAAAGGCTGGCCCCCTTTTACAGATCCAAGCATAGACAGAGACAGAAGCCCACCACCAGCATCTAAAGCAAGCACATTCCATACTAGCAAATAAGAGGAACTCCAGGCTTGAGCTCAGACTGCTTTTTACCTACCACACATTGCTGGGATGAATCTCCAAACCAGGCACGATTTGGGGAGGAAAGTATTTATTAAAGTAACAGACCCAGGGGAAGTTAAGGAAAAAGACTGGCTCCCTTTCACAGATCTAAGCAGAGACAGAGACAGAAGCCCACCACCAGCACCTCAAGTAAGCACACTCCAAACTAGCAAACAAGAGGAACTCCAGGCTTGAGCTCAGACTGCTTTTTGCATATGTAAAGCTAGAATTCCAGACCCACCCCAGAAACACCTTAGGGCTGAACCCTAGGATCTGGCCAAGGTGACACACCTCCTCCAGCCAGAACTGGCTGGAGACAATCAACAATTTAATAAACACAATTATAATAAATTCTATTGGGGGACATTTTTCAAACTACCACACTTGTGCTTTATACCTTCAAACAAGTCACCATTACCCCTCAAGTTTTGTTGCTCATTAGACTCAAACCAGTGGTTTGACATCCTTTATACACCCTAGTGCCCTATGAATATACAAGCAGGTATGGGAGTTAATCCAAGATACACAATGCTCTCATCCTCCATGCCACTTTCTACAGTATGACGAGAGTCTTAGTCACTAATGTTTAGAAATCGTCATATCAAATTTTTATGGGATACCGTTTCCTTTATGTCTTGAAATACTGTATATGTCTTGGCATGGTGATATTATTTCAGTATATTTTTAAAAGTCTGAAATTTAAATAATTTACATCCTGGGACCTACTCATAGATACTCATAGTTTTACTAAGATTTAAACTAAACCAAGTACATGTTAAGTATTCTTCCACAACCCCCTTAATCTTCAGTGGCAAGGGGGGGTGTTAAAGTCCATCCACTCAGTACGGCTTCTTCCGCAAGAAAAAGACTCAGTGTAGTTCCAAGATTTCTAAGCAAGTAGACTAGTATGAATGCTTTGAAGATGAGAGAAACAACCCTGCATGACAATCTTTATGTATGAAAGCATAACAAACAGAGATGAATATACATTTGAAATGCTTCTTTTGGAAAAGTTGAAAACAACTTGATTTTGATAAAAGTTACATATCTTGCAAAAGACAAAAGTTATCTACAATGATCTTAATATCATCAAATAAGAGATGAGATAATTTGAAGATTCAAACTGGCAAGGGGAGGGATCTGACCCTCAATTGTAATTCTCTTCAACCTTTCCCAACTCGCCTAGAGTCAGAAGGGGCTGTGTCAGAAGCTGGGCAAGTCTGTCAGAAAAATACTCAAAATATACTCACAGTATACTCACCGGTGCATGATGATACTATTTATGTACATTGTTTAAGAACAGAAGTTTTTCAAAAATTGATGTAATATATTCTTTTAACAAGTTAGTCTACATGTCTGTGATGGTTAAGTTTATTGTCAACTTGACTTGTTTAATAATCTACAGTAATCTTGGGCAGGTCTCTGAGTTTGCCTGAAGAAAGGATTGACAAAATCCTTTGGGGATTTTGGAGAAGGGAGGAGGTCCCTTCTCCAGAGTGAGCCCTTCCCCCAAATGGGTGGGGACTGGATAAAAGAAGCTTGGGGGGAAGGGAAATTCCTTTTTTTTCCCTTACTTTCCCTGGCTGCTGGTGCTGGTTCTTGCATCCTGTTCTCCTACCCTTCTTGGACATTGGAACCCAGTTTCCTTGGCTTCACATTGTGGACTGAAGAGCAGCAGAACTCAAGTCTGGCAATCCTGTTTTGTCAGTTCCAGTGTTCCAGTGTGCTTGCTTGCTTCTGAAGGTGCTGGGCCTCTGTCTCTGCTTAGATTTGTGCAAGGGGACCAGCCTTTCCTTAACTTCCCCTGGATCAGTTAGTTCAATAAATACTTCCCTCCCCAAAATTGTGCCTGGTTTGAAGATTCATCCCAGCAGCATGTGGCTGACTATGACAATGTCTGTATAAAATAACATATTTCAATTCATTGGAAAAATCATCCCATTAATATATTCTAATTTTATGATTTTTTTATTTTTTGATAGTGTCTAGTTATTTTTGGAATGATATTTTATTTTTCAAATTTTCATCTAGTAACAGTCACAACCCATCTGCTAATAAATATATAAACTTTATGTCTCTTATAATTTTATATTTCATTTAATGTTTTAATTAATTTGTTTTGATTTACAATATATCGAGTACTTTGATATTTAAAGACTAATGTGAGATACAAGATTAAAAAAGCAATATTTAGGGCTAAAGAGATGGCTTTGCAGTTAAGGCATTTGCCTGCAATGAAGAAGGTCCAGAGTTCGATTCCCCAGTGCCCATATAAAGGCAGATGCACAAGAGGGTGCATGTGTCTTGAGTTCATTTGCAGTGGCTGGAGGCCCTCGTGTACCCATTCTCTCTCTCTCTCTCTCGCTCTCTTGCTCTCTCTCTCTCTCAAATAAATAAAATATTAAAAAAATATAAAAAGCAATATTTAGATTTATGTTTCGACAATGGGGCAAATACTAAGACATTGCCATTCTATCAACGCAATCACTCAAGTGAGCATCTCTTTTGATTTATGATCATCAAGCCCTGTCTCCCAGCTCACCTTTCTTCCTCCTCCTGTGATATCCCTATTCCTCCTGTAACTTGGTCCACAACAAGCAGGGCAACAGATAGGAAGCCAGAAGACAGGCCATGGTCCTCTACTTCACTCTTAGAAGATTATAACTTTCTGCAGAGTGAAGTTTTCCTAGGAAACAGTATCACCATGAGATGTCAACATCACATTCCTTTCTCCAGAAAAGAAAAGAAGCCATGGTAAGATTACATTCTGAGTTCTTGAGAATGAAGTTGCATCAAGCAGGTTGTCCACTGTAAGAAACAGACACTGACTTCTGGCTATCATAACTTGGAAAAATAACATAAGTACAATAAAACTATTGACTAGCTCACACAATGTATAGAAAAACTCCAGCACCGATGCTGGGGATGGTTAGAATCCAGGAGGAAACCATTTCCCCAGATGGTTAGCCCATATAGTGCTTTCAGAGCCCTCCATCCCATGGAGCATTCCAGAATTTCCACCAAGGAGGACCCTCAATGGAATGGGGGCAGGGAGGAGGGATACAGTGGTAACAGCATATGAATTGTACACACAAAGTTTCCACTAATTAAAAATAAATAAAATAAATCAGAGGGAGTCAAAGGGAGGTTAGCTGAGATCAGAAAGCAGAAATTCGGTGTTAGGACATTACCAGGACATCTCCACCACTCTCCTCTGCACAGCATTGTTCTTTGCATAAATTCAAAATTATCCTCTTATTTCGTTTCCTTTTTTAAACCCTTGACAGGAACATCTATCTGATAAAATATAGATGAGTCTTTAGTGCAATGTCTCAAGTATGAAAGCATGAGAATCTGGGAACCTATCCCCAACCACAGAAACAAACAAACAACATCCACAGCAAGTTCTTGATTCTGTTCCGCCCTTTTTGTTGTTGTTGTTGTTGTTGTTGTTCATAAAGCAAATACTTTAATTGCTTGAAGTGGAATTTATTTCCAGACATGGTTTGAGAAGGATCTAGGAATGTCCAGCACAAAGGGAAGCCATATGAACAAAGAAGTCTTGGATGCTAGGAATTAGGCATTACTATTCTCAAAGTATGATAAATATCAAATGTAATTTCATTGAGAACTGAGACTTTTTGTTCCAACGTCAAATAATGAAATGCTAATGTTTTATTTAAAAAAACAGAAAGAAGAAAGAGGAAAAGATGTAGACATATAAAAACTCTTAGAAAATGCAAGCATCTGCGTTTTTGAAATTATCTTACATACTTGTTTATCTCACAGTCTAACCTCAAAAAAATTTTGATGCAGAAAATGCCTCTTTTAAGAGTTTTCTAAGATCATTTCACCAACCTGTATTGTAGTATATACATCAACTTTATAGATCAATAAATTATTAAACAGTACACTAATAAATTATGTAATTATTGAGCAATATTCACAAAATACAATAAATTCAAATTTAATTTTTAGAGAAAATGCAAACATTGAAATTACATAGGAGTTAAGTAAATTTTATTTTATGATGCTGTCCGCATAGAGCAAATGCATACATATCAATATATAATTAGTTACAACTTAAAATCAAAAGAAGAAAAATCTGCTTTTAATTAGTTCTTTTCTGGTTTACTTTTTTGTAATTTTCATATGTACTTGTTAAAAGATACCATGAGACAACTTTTAGACTGCTATTTAGGGCTTTCTTACAAAATAATACAAGTGTTTCTTGCCAAGAACTGAAAGAGTAAAGTTAAATATAGTTTTCTTTTCAAGACTGGTTTCTGCTTCACTGAAGCTGTCTTTCAGGTGGTACACAGAAATTTAAATCAGATGTGCCTGGTTTATGGATCTGATTAAAAATATTTTAACATACATGTTGCCATTAGTGCCTCATTTGCTGCTATGAACCAATGTCTGAAAAGAGACGTAAACTTTAATAGATATAAATTAGACATGATCAAACAATAATTATGCTGGAAGGGTAAAAACCCAGTGCATTCCCTCAAGTGTGGAAGTCATTCATTCACTCTGGTGTCTTCAAGCAGATACCATTTTCAGCTGCTTAAATCAATACCATCTTATGTAGAAACAGAGGAGCAATTCTAGTTTTATTTCACATTCTGTGGGGGATTCTTTTTTGTTTGTTTTTCTTTATTGTCCATAATGAGTTACATTGTTTAGTGGGCCAACCATGAGTTGTTATCCCCAATTCCCCGTTGCCCGCCCTCCCCATCCCCAGTCAGCTGGATATCCTCCTCCGTGGGCCGTCTGGATCAGTCTTTGTGGTAGGGGACCATGGATAGCCCAGTCTTCAGCCAGGTTCTCCTGACCCAAGTGTGTTATTACTGAGGGTTGCCAAGTCTCTGATATTCTCCCCCCCCCCAAGGCTCTCACAATCTTTCCACTCAGTTCCCTGAGTCGTGGTGGGTGAGTATTGAGGCTGCTTTAGTGTTGTGAGCTTAGGGGTTTTTGTGTCGAGATTTGTTGGTTTCTGTCACACTGGCTTATCCTTTGTTGATTGAATAGCTATGGATGTGGGTCCCTTGTTCATCCAATTATTCTCTGTGGGGTTCCATGTGGATCCTCCCCCCCCCTATTACTGTGGTGGCTCATCTCATGCCAGGATCTCAGCTTTCTGCCTGCGGTTGGTTGGTAGGGTTATATGGGCCACAGCTCCCTCGCTGTATCCTGAAAAAAAAAAATAACACAATCTCCATCGGAGAATGAGGTCAGTATCAGTTAACAAATATAAAACAATCTATATTACCTAGCTTCTATTTTCAAAAGCCTCCCCGGCAGACAGTCGCATAGTACATCTTCTTTTGGGAGCCCAAGAGTATGGGATCCGCTGCATATCGCTCTGAATCCCCAGTTCCAATCAAGGGTTCCCCCTCACTGAGTGGAATATTTTTTTTATAGGTTATCAACAGTTGTAGAAAAGCCTGAAGTCTCACCTTGGTGTATTAGTTACTTTCTCTTTGCTGATGCACAAAGCTGGCCAGAAGCAACTTAAGGGAGGAAAGCGTTCATTTTAGCTCATCACATTTCAGCCAGAGGCAGGAAACAAGAGAGTCAACAGGAAGTAAGGTTGGGCTATTAAACCCCAAGGTTCCACCTCCTGAGGATTCCACAATCTTCTCAAACAGTGCCACAAGGTGGGGACCAAGTGTTCCAACACACCAGCCTATTTATGGTGGTCGTTTTACAGTCCAGCCACAGCATAGATTGCAGATGCACAAGAAATTCTCATTCACCACTTCATCCTCAGTGACAGAATGTTTTCCTTATTTCTTTCAAAAATAAAATGAGACACTTGTTTTAAGTGAAACCTCTTCCCTCAAGTTTCAAAAGTCTCTCTTCTCTATGCACACTCTTCATAAAAAGACTGTTATTATTTCCTTGCCATTCTCCCTTCATGGGCAATTGCTGTGTCATTACTGTTGTGGAGTTTACTGCTTGGCTCCTAAGTATAAAGGAAATCCACTGAAGGTTCAGTTTTCCCAGAGATGGCAATCACACATAAACATCCTTTCACGCCTGCTCAGAGAATACAATACAGCCAATTGGGGTGACTTAAACTACTGAATACACCAATTACCAGAAAATTTACACTTGCGTTGTCTCTCTGCAAAACCCTGAGCACAAGTGAATAGTCTTTTTTTCCACCAGAACTATGGCTGCTTTTTAGGAAATGAGTATATTGTCAACAGGCAATGGTCCAGAAGCCTTCCTGAGACTTCTCTAATATACTCTGTCTGACTTTCATGTAGAAACAAACATTCGTTTACTAAAAAGCGAGAGGAAAATAATATAAGCAAATGAAAGTTTGTTTCCTTCTTAAAAAAAAAAAAAGCCAAGATCATGGGCACAGGAAGCCAGCACAAAAATCCTGTTTATGTTCATTTCTACTGTAGGCATTAATACTCCTCCTGCTGTGTTAAATGTTTGTTCTCTCCTACCATTTCACAAAAGAAATGGGGCTTAGATTCCTTTACACGTGAGCCAGAAATTTGTGCATGTTTAATTATAAAATATTTTAATTATAAAATATATGCTCTTATTACCTTAATATCAAGGAATAAGCAGCACTCTCTGAGCCTCTGATATAGCGCTTATATAAACACACCTACCTTATTGTACTCAGCAAACAGCTGGATGAATGATCTATGAAGATGTACTACTGAGCAACAATGAGGCCCACTGAGATGATTCCAAAGTAGGTCTTTCTGAGGCAGAGTAGAGGGAACAAGGTAAAAGCAAAGAATGTCCTTGAGCCTATAATGGGAAATGCGCATTTTTCCTTATTTTTCCTCTAACACCTCAGTGTAGAATATGAATCAAATGCAATGTGTCTGAACACATGGTATGGAATCTGGTTTTTCCTTCTCTCTTCCTTTCCTAAGAATGTAAATGATTTTTATTCCCTTTCCTGGAAACATGATTGCACATGAAGAGCTGAGGAGTGGGCTGGAATGACCAGCTGAGACCCCATCCAGTAAATTCTCAAAAAAAGACCACAAACTGGGTATCCATATGAACTTTCCCATTACTTGGCAGGAGTTCTGAACTTTTTCCTCTGTTCAGCAACATAAGCTCCATTAATAACATCTTTCTAAACTGTAGATTTCATTTGTCGAAATTCATATGACAAGAACCTGGGGACACTGGCTCAGTGGAAGTGTTGTGTGGCCATGGGTTGTTTGGCACCCTAACACTTGAGTTATAACCTAAGAGCTGAGACAAATCTCAGTCACTCTTCACAGACCCCCCAAGTTCCCATATTGTATGGAATCTGAAAATCTGGTGTTAAACACATGCCCACAAACTCTGGCTGGCTTAATTTTTGTCTTCTGCATGGCATATAGGAAGCCATGTTTTATTTTGTTTGTTTTGTTGTGTTTTCCACTCCATCTCCTATGGCTTTTGTCATGGTTTGATACAGGTGTCCCCCACAAACAATTGAATGTGTTCTGATAGATCGATCCTCAGCTGATGGCAGTTTGGGTTTTACAACCTCGATGAAGCTGTGTTGTTGGAGGCGGGCTTATGGGGTTATAAGCCAGCTTCCCCTTGCCAGTGTTTGGCCCACCTTCCTGCCGCTGTTTGCAGTGCTGTGGCGGAGGTGATGTCCACCCTCTGCTCATGCCATCGTTTTCCCTGCCAGGATGGAGTCTCCCCTCGAGTCCGTAAGCCAAATAAACCCATTCCTCTACAAGCCGCCTTTGCTTGGGTTCTTTCTGTGCAGCAACAAGAAAGCTGACTGCAACAGCTTTATAATGTTTATATCTTCAAATATAAACATATCTATAAATATTTACAGTCTGATTAATGAAATAATTCCTGAAGAAATCTCCATTCTGCGCAGCCTTATCAACAGAACCTTCTGTGATTTAAATCATCATGGAATGCTCATCCAATAAACTAACTCCTGACCATATGTGCCACATTAATACCTTGAAATGTATGTAGGAACTGGATTCTTTTTTTAATATCTTTATTGTCAACAATTAGGTACATTGTATAGCAAATCTTATGATAGTACCCCATTTCCTTCTTCTCTGTCCCCAACCCCCTGGAGGCCCTCCTCAATGGGCATACTGGATCTGTCCATGGGGTAGGTGGTTGAGAATTACACAAGAGGTAGCCAGTTTTTTTTCCCCTTTGTGTACTGTCTCTGAGGGGGAAAATGTCTCTGGATATTCTCCCCAACCATGGCTCTTACAATCTTTCTGTCCCCTCTTCTGTCTTCTGTTCAGTTCTCTGAGTCATGGTGGGTGAGTTTTAAGTCTGCTTTATTGTTGAGATCTTAAGAGTCTCTGGACTTCTGCTTTGGATTGTGTTGGGTATTTGGGAACTGGATTTTAAGTTTTATTTCATTTCAATTAAATGTGATTTAAGAATTTTAAATTTTATTCCATCTTAAATAATTTAGACATATAGAATTAAACACATGTGATCAGCCACCATGTTGGATGACACCATTCTAAGGACTGGAGATACAGCATGATTGGCTGGTGCTTTCTCTGTTCCAGGAATTCACTATCTAGAAACACAAGCTCAAGAATTATTGCAAGATAATGGGGTAGTCACACCTGTAATCCTAGCACTGAGGACCTAGAGACAGAAGATGAAAAGATGAAGGCCAGTCTGGGCTACGTAGTCAGTTACAAGCCAGTGTGGGCTTCATGGAGAGATCCTATCTCAAAGCAACAAAACACTGCAGTATTTTACGAAAGAAAAATTTGAGCATCTATACAAGATAAAATATAGTGAGAATTTCTAGTTGTCAACTAAAGTATATACTGAATATTTTGCCTAAGGGATATAGATTCTGCTAAGATATAGAGATACATAGATTTACCCATATATATATATATATATATATATATATATATATATATATATATATATACATATATATATATATAGAGAGAGAGGCATCTTTTATCAATTTATCTACATATCTATCAATAATCCAATCATCTATCTCTATAACTGTATGTATATATATATATATGTGTGTATATATATGTGTGTGTTAAATATTAGCATCTGTCTAGACAGTGACTGACTAATACTATTGATTAATAAAGTATTCGTTTGCCACTGGTCCATCTTGCTCATGATTAAAATTAAAATTAAATTAAATATTTTCTAGTCCCTTGTACATATTTCCTGAGGTTTTTGTTCTTGTCAGTATAGATTTCTTTAAAACTACTATTCTATGAAACAATGCTTATGACTTATGTCAGAGAAACATTCTCAATTCCTTAGGGGAAAATAATGATTTAAGTAAAATAGTATCATTAATGGTCTCAGTTAAATCAGACCAGAGAAAGAATAATTTTGTTCAGACAGGGTATTTATTGGCATAGCTGGCTTTTGTGATCAGAAAAAAAAGATAAAGGAATTAAATCAGGGCTCATGTTGAGGAACACCCAGTTTTAAACAATCTTCTAAACCTCTGGTCTAGGATTTGAGAGACAAATGCCCTGGGCAAATTCCTTTGACTTCATTTCTTATGGCTTTAGTTTATAAGAGAAAAGGTTAAATAGCTCCATCTAGAGATACTTGTGATAGATCTTAGAGATACAAAGCAAAGAAATCCTCCACAGGTTGTGAATCCTGGGTAAAACACCTCGATTAATGATCCAAAGAATCCCAGGAATAGATCACTCCCCTGCTCACATTTGTGCCCCTAGAAAATCCATAAGCAAACACTAGAAGCCCATCATTAGAAATGAGCAAGTCGTATAGCATTAAAATGTGAGATTAAAGAGTATGATCTTATCACAAACAACAAATACAGGAGACATGACTATAAAGTTTTAGGAGATCATTAATTAGTTTAGCACTGGATATAGACATGATCAATGGATACAGGCACACCTTGTTTTTATATTGAAAGACAAGAGGGTCGGCATGATGCTAAATGCCATAACATAGCCTGGGAATTAAATCATCTGCAAAGAGATGTTCTCTCTGACCCCAAGGGGTTACAATCTAGTGAAAGATAGAAGCATTCATCCAACTATAAATTTTCAAATCACCTTTCCAAATACCAAACAATCACAATGTGTAAAAAAAAAGCTCTCCATAATAAATTATTAGAGGTAAATAAAACAGGAAGAAGCAGTATAACTTCCCTAAGGAAAAGGCACTTGAACAAGAAAATAAACCTTGGGTTGGAATAAAAAACAAGAAGGAGAATGATGACATTCAGGTAGGGGAGAGAGTGCAAAAAAGAAACGTTGCAAATTTGGAAAACTGAGAGCAAATGTAAATGAATGGATTGGAAAGTGGACAGGACGCTCTCTGTCTTGGAATTTATTTTACATAGTGTATGTTTCCCATTCTGCACTAAAAGATCATACATATAAATGTACATATGCATTTACATATGCATATACATGTTTACACATATACATATATATGCATATGGAGAGAGGGGGACTTGTGTTTTTTTTTCTGGAATAAATAGAGATACCTGGGTTTCCCCCCCAAAAATGTCTCTGTATGATAAAAAAAAAAAAACCAGAAAACAG
This sequence comes from Zapus hudsonius, assembly GCA_004024765.1. NCBI lineage: Eukaryota > Metazoa > Chordata > Mammalia > Rodentia > Dipodidae > Zapus > Zapus hudsonius. The sequence continues at coordinate 10,562 of PVHP010024464.1, read as the reverse complement.
AAAACTCAAGACATTCATTGTAACTAACTCAGAGACAAAAATGTAGCTGGAAAATGATACACTTTCCTACCAGAAAGATTTAAAAGGTTAACCACTCAAAAATCTCAGAATAAAATATATTTGTCTACCAATTTTTTTTAATTTTTAATATATCTCATTAGAAAAAGAGAAATTTTATGAACAAGAAACATACTTAGAGAGTTTAACCAATCAATAAATATAAAATTTAGTCTCCTATGCAATTGGGAAAATGCATATTAAAACAAGATGTCATTTTTTAATCATTATATTGGCAAAATATATTCACAACTAATCCTCACTGTCTAAATCAAGTTCATTTTTGGAATATGTGAATTATAACAAATATTCTGATAGCAGGAGACTATAGTTAATTATTCTAAAAAGAAAAAAATCTAATATTGTATTCTTGAAATGCCAATAAACACCCTGAAATAGCAGTGCATCAAACTTCATTACTATCTGATTAATCCCACCCAAGAGGTCTACATAATCACATTTAATTAGGTACCTGCAATTATCTAATTACTTACCACTTAATTCATTAGCAAACTTGTATGTAGACTGATAGGTATTGATCATGAAATACTGTTTCCTTCTCATTGCAATAAATGTGTCTACTAGAGAGATAATAAATAATAATACTCCAATGAGCTATAAGAATATTTTGAAGCTGATGTTAATGAAATTTTTTTTTCAGATTCTCTCATAGAAACTTTATTACTGGCACATAGAAAATCTGCTGATTTTTGTATGTTGATTTTGCATCCATCATTATGGCTAGTGTGACGTGCAGAGAACAGGGTGTCAATTGAACTTGGAGACTTGTCTTTTCTATTTGTCAGGTTGGTGTTGAGCCTTGACTGGACCAACAGAACTGGACTCACTTCAGTAGAGTTCTTTCCTGGCATGTTCCTCTCGCCTGCTTTGGGAGTTTCCTTAATTCTGACTCTTACACTAAGTACAATATAAGATCAAGAACTGCACTTATATTTCCTTGCCATTTTAACTCCACACCACGAGCAAACATAACACCTAGTACACCCTAAATATTTTTAGAATAATCAACTTTAGGGGTTAAAGAAATGATACCATCATAACCTGTAAAGTCTCCAGCATTCAAATAACTGAGTTTGATATGATTTTTGTATCTATAAACCTGCATAGTATCGTGCATAATACACAATAATTTTCAAAGAATAGACTCATTTTTTATTTTTAAAATTATTTTACATTTGATGCAAACAAGTACTTACTTAATTGTAGACATGCAGATGAATAAATTTCAAATTATTTACATTCTTTTCGATGTGTGTGAAGGGAGGTGGATCATGACAGGAAGAAGCAGGAAAGTAAGACTGTTTTCTTTTATATCAGTTATGCTAGTTAAGTGGTCAAAAGAATCATAATTTTCCACAAAAATAAATGTAATTGTCAGGTTGGAAACCCCCTATCCTTGCAATAATTTCTATAAAAAGGGCTCCTTTCTGATCTGCTGTGTCAGTGAAGGTGAGAGACCTGGCTGGAGCCTGCAATAAAGACCCTGATGTGATTGCATGGCTTCAACTCCAGAGTGGTCTTTGGGGACCCCGATATCTGGGCACAACAGTACTGTTTCAAAGGTATTTGTTCTGCTTCCATGGTGGCAGAGGCTTGGGCTCCAAGAAGAGAGGCGAAGTATAGATTCTTCTCTTTTTGTGGCTGGAAACATCTTTCACTGTTGCTTCGCTCTGGCTTCAGTTTTGGAGAGGCAGAAATTCCTTCTTTGCTATTGCTCCAACTTGCTAAATAAAACGAGTATCTTTTGGAATATTTTATTTATTTTATTTTCAAGTAAACAGAGAGAGAGAGAGAGAGAGACAGAGAGAGAGAGAGAGAGAGAGAGAGAGAGAGAGAGAGAGAGAGAATAAATGGATGTACCAAGGCCTCAGGCTGCTGCAAATGAACTCTATATGCATGCACGACTTTGTGCACCTGGCTTTATGTGGGTACTGGGGAATCAAACCTGGATTGTTAGCTTTTATAGACAGTGCTTTAACTGTTGAGCTGTCTCTGCATCCCCCAAAAGATAGGCATATTGGACATTTATATTTTCCTCTTCTATGAAACAAATTTTCATATTAACTTGCTCCCATTTTTTTCTATTGCAATAGTTTGTCTTTTATTTCACTTAATTCAGACTTCAGAGATTTATTATTATATTCTCTAATTTGATTCCTTTTCGTTATTCATGTTGCTAAATTTGTCTCCGTTTTGGTCTTTTTTTGTTCTTTTTATGTATGCTGTTTGTAAAAATGAAAAAATAATTGCATTGTAAAGTTATAATCATTTCCTTTATGTCATGTTATTTTGACATAACAATTCATATCCTAAAATTATCAAGATGCTCTCATACATCTTCTTTTTAAGGCATTGACGTCTAGAATTTATACTTAAGTTCTTGTTTTGGGGGACTATTTGTATGTTGTGATACAGTATACATACCATTTCCATAGGTATCACTGTCTCAATATGCTTAATTAAATTTTTCATTGAGCTACAATCACAGCTCTATCATTGATCGGATTTTATGTTGTGTTTGAGTGGACTTATTTTCTGTTTATTTGTGTTGGTTAAAAATTGATCAAATTTTGCATGTGTTTGGCCAACATCTATCTTCTCTTCTATAGACTGGCTTTAAATCCTGGTAAGAAAAGTCTCCTTGATCCTGTTGCTGGCACCCTTTCAGAACTCTCTTGATTATTGGTGAAATATTTCCTTAAATACATATTTTGAAATGTTTAAACCAGTTTGAGCTGTTTTATAGGATTGTTTAAAAGCTTCCAATAATATTAGGCACGCAGGCATTGACTCAGTAGATGTGAGGAGAACTGATATCTTTACAATATACAATCATTTTATCACTAAAAGTAGTTTTCCTCTCCTACTGTTCTGTCCATTCCCATGATTTATAAATTTGATCATGAAGTTGAATTTCTTCCAATGTGTTGTGTAAATTTATCTTTTGTTATGTTAAATGAAATCCACTAATGTGTGTTGCCTTCAGAGAAGGGCAGTTGGCTTCTTCATAGTGATCTTCCATACGACAGCCTTACTAAACATTCTTTTGCAGTCTAATCTCCAGAGATCTTTGTTTGCTATTCAAATAAATATATCATCTATGGGAATAGTAACCCTAATAGATTGATGATTTTCAGATTGTATACTTACTTCCTTTGCCACATTGCCAAGCTAGGATAAAAGTGCAATAGTAATTGAAATATTTTATAATGGTAATGTTTCTCTTAACCATCCCAATGTCTTGAAGGGTTTTTCTTATGTTTTCTTCTAGTAGTCTAACCACTTCTTACATTTAAGTATGTAGTGTATCTTGAGGTTTTAAAACAAACAAACAAAAAACTGGTGTGAGATAAAGATCTAGTTTTATTCCTATTCATATGGATACCAATTTTCCAAGAATACTTAATTGAAGACTGTCCTGTCTCCAATGTGGGTTCTTAACCCCTTGGCTCTCAATCACTTAATTGTAGATTGTTGCATTTTAGACTCTCTTTTCTCTTATGTGTCTACTTCTATGTAGATACAGGCTGTTTTGATTAAATGGCATTCAGTAACTCTTGCTTTGTTCTTTTTGTCCAAGTTGACTTTGGGTATTCAGATTTTTGTTTGGGGGAACATTTTTGTAGTCCTATATAAATTTTAAATTTTTCTGCATTGTGAAAAAAATGTCATTGATATTTTGATAGGGATTGTATTGAATTTATACATTACTTTGAGCAATATTAACATTTGACTTTCCATTCTATAAACTAAGATTGTCGTTGCAGTTCTTATGTGCCTTTAATTCTTCATCATTGTGTGATAATTGTAATTATAGAAATGTTTCACATCTTTGGATACATGTATTCCTAGATATTCCATAGCTATTTAAAATGGAATTTCTTTCTCAACTTGTCTTTCAGATAACCAGTATTATATAGCAATCAAACAGATTTTCTGTGTTGATTTTATATCTTGCACCTTCGTTGAGATTATATTAGCTTGAAAAGATTTTTGGTCAAGCCACTAGAATTTTCTATTGATAAGATAATTTCATCTGAGAATAGTTAACAATTTCACTTCACTCTTTCCAGTGTGGATGCCTTTTATTTGTTCCTCTTACCCAATAGCTGTGACAGAACTTCTAATACTATGTTCAATAAAACTGTTAAAATAAGCATTCTTATTTAATTCCAGATCTTGTGGCTCTTACCCACTCAACATAATGTTAGCTTTTGGCTTATTATTAATGTTTTTAATTATGTTAAGGTACATTCCTTCTATACCCAAATTGTTCAGCATTTTTATCATCAAGGAAATGTTAGTTTTTACCAAATGCATTTTCAGCATATATTATGATAATTGTATGATTCTGTTCTTAATTTTGACAGTGTGGTATCTTTATTGATCTGTGTATATTGAAACATTAGCCTTGTGTCCCTATAGTGAATCCCATTTAGTGAATAATCTATCCGGTGGCTCTTTCCCCTCTTTTCAAAAATAACCACATACTCTCCTTTATTCTATCTGTAGCCATACCTTTGATGCTTTCAACATGACCTTACTATGCTAATAGATCAACAGATTTTTTAATCCTCAATTTACTCAGTCTCTCAATATTATATAGAATATCAGGCCTTATAAACAATTGAACAGACAGAAGTGGATATTAACTGTTAGGCTGAAATCTCCTGGACAGCCAGATAAGAAGAATAAAGTTGGCTGTCAAACAAGAGACAAGAAGCATGACGATTATATTTATAACATTTATAATGATAGTGACCAGAGTATGCATAAACCGAGAACACATTTGGGATTTAGTGAACTACAATATTAGCAAAGTATAAACAAATTTAATGTGATTTAAACTGAATGTGTACTTCACCATGCTCATCATGGATACAAAATCCCCACTGATAATAAAAAAAAACTTATGTAAGGTAGAATCAAAGTAAATTAAAATTAAATAATGAAAAAGCAATATAAGGCCTGTCAAGCTCCACCTTGGAAGAATATTTGGAAATTTTTTGTAATTAGTTAACATGGCAAAGAGCATGAAAATAAAATTTGGAGTAAAAAGGAGTGGGCAGAAGCCCTGAGGACACAATATGAAATACAAAATGCTACCAAACTATATTAGCACTGTCTCTATGATTTGGTTTACATGTTTCATGTGTGTCTTATTTCATACATTTTGCTTAGTTTCCATTTTCACAAAGGCAAAACCCCAATACTAGGCAAGAATTGAGTATGGCTTTCCTTGCATAGTGGTGCTGTGAATGTTTTGATGTCAATGATGTCAGCTGGCTGCTTTAATCATCTTGTCTCTTGCTGCTATATTACTGAGGAGTAACTCAAAGGAGTTATGTAGCTACAGGATGGTCCACACTAAACTTGCCTTATTTTATTGAATACAATGTGTTGCATTTTCTTCAGCCTTAAAGCATTCTTCCATGGTATTTCCATCCTGGGATGTTTTGTTCTCTCTCTCTCTCTCTCTCTTTCTCTCTCTCTCTCTCTCTCTCTCTCTCACCTAATCTCACTCATTTCCTCATAGAATATCATTTCCTTGGAGAAGGAATCTTTAAGCCCTTGGCTCTTCCTGCTTAATGAAATTATTAAAATATTCTTCCCATTGCTTTTCAAAGACTAAGTGATTCTTTAGATGCCAATGCTTTTCTGTAGGAAGGAGTGGAGCATGTGTGTCTTTCTCAGTGTTTATCTTCAATGTCCCCTGTACTAACTGAGTGACCTACTCATTCCCTAAACTGCCATCAGCCTTCATGTGGCATGCCTCCTTCTTTGGAACCTCCTAGATTCCAGACTTTTTCACTATTGCAATCACCACACTATTCTAACCAGGATTACAAGATCACTTCATTAACTTTCTAAGGCTCACCTCTCCCAAGACCAAGCTTCTGATTTTTGCCCCCTAGAATTAATAGTGCTGGCTAATATCTACAAGTTAACAACAACACAATGTTCCAAATGCTCGCTGCTCTTTTTTTTTCATTTTTAAACTTTTTTTTGGCTTAAAATTATATATTTATTAACACAACAATACACTCAGTATCATAGGTTGTTAGATAGAGGCACCAAAGTTGCCCCAAAATTGTCCAAAACACAAATTTAGAGACTTTTACAAACCTAATAACAATGGAAAATTTGAATTTGCTGCTCTTTTAACCTTGCACAATGCCATGAACCAAGCCCCACGAAATGACTGTCACCATCTTATATAGTGTTGATGGATTTAATCAATGATATTGAGCTAATGAGCAACCAATGTAAGATAAAAACACAATCACGAGTGGCTCCAAGTTTCTTTTGGCTCCTATTGACAAAGCACATTTTCTTATTAAAAAAATGAAAAAAACTCTACTGCTCATTTTACACAATGCCAGGTCTTTAGCATAATACGGGATACCTTAAATAACTAAAATACACAGACAGATCTTATGAACATACAGTTCAGTTCTTTACCTGTCGGTGGGTAACCGTTTCCATAGTAGCCAGTAAATAGTTGACTCATTAATGCCGTGTGAAAGGAATGAATAATTGCAGATATGCTAAGGGAATGGTCTCCTGTCCCCAGTCTTTCCTGTCACTGACTCCCATGATTGCCTGGCATTCACTCATGTTTGCTCCTTGCTGGGAACCTGCTCTTGTTTCACTGAGAAAATAAGGGATCTTTACATTTTTAAAAATAATTTAGACCTCAGTTCTTCCATGAGACCTTGCTTATGTCTTCAGCTCCAATTGGTTATTTTCTAAAATTTTCTATTACATTTAGGCTTGCAAACACCAGCATCTTTTTTTTTCTTCTGCTTTTTATGAAATAGCAGGGTATTTTTTGTATCCCCTGTTGGCAGACGAGTTTGGGGGAGATAAGAGACCATATACTTTACCACCTTACATTATAAATATGACATAGGCAGAATAGTCATTAGTTCATTACCAATGTGCATGCAGAATGGCTAATGCTGTAATAGGAAAGACAAGGATTAAGAATGATAAATATCAGTTGTGATATCAGCTTCATCACTTCCCTGAACTGAGTTCTATCTGAGAAGCAATTCAAGAATCAGAAATCTAGCTCTTAGTCTAAAAGTATGCATAATAAAACTTTCCTCATAAGATTCTTGCAAGTATTAAAGTGATATGTTTTCAAAGCTTTTAGCACAATGTGTGAAATATACTTCAGTAAATAGAAAATATTTTCACCACCTGTATTAGTTAGGGTTTTGGTACCAACTTCTGTGTTAGTCAGGGTTCTCTAGAGGAAACAGAGTTGATAGAATGGATTGTAGTAAAAGGGGAATTTATTGGGGTAGCTTACAAGACTCCAATAATAGCAGTATTCAGGATGACGGGTGAAGGAACAGTTCAGTCCATGTGGCTGAGGCCTCTGCAGTCCCAATCCAGCCCTGAAGGCCTAATGACTCACTGGGGATCTGCTGCTCTCCAGTCCAATGTCCAGGAAGGATAGGAGAGCAGGATGTGAGTGCAAGTCACTACAAGCACCAGCAACTGGGGAGGAAGAGAGGTTTCCTCAAGCTTCCTTATATATAGTCCCCTTTTAGAAGGCCCACCCACTGAGGGAGAAGGGTGCACTGTGGAAATGGGACCTCCTCCTTTTATCAAACCTTTCAGCAGGCAAGCTCAGAGACCCACCCAAGATTACGGTAGATTATTAAACAGGTCAAATTGACAATAAACTTAACCATCACACCACCTAACTCTGATGAGGAAGAAAGAATTATTTATAGTATTTTCCAGAATGGGAATTCTGTTGTACAGGGATGTTAATTCAGAAGTCAGTACCACCAAGAATTGTGTGATTCAGGAGAGCTACATACTAGATTCCTGAATATACACACTACTTTGTTAGTAACAGGCAAAAAGTATCTTAAAAATAGTTCGGTGGGGGGGAATGGATAGTTGCTCAATGATTAATGCACTTGCTTCCAAAGTCTAACAACCTGGGTTCGATTCCCCAGTACCCATGAAAATCCAGATGCACAAAGTAGTCCCTGCATCTGGAGTTCGGTTACAGTGGCTGGAGGCCCTGGAGCACCCATTGTCTTTGTCTATCTCTCTTTTCTCTATTTCTTCATGCTTGCAAATAAATAAAATTTTTTTTAAATTGGTTTGGAAGGCATGCTTCCTTTGTTTTTAAATTTTTCTTTGTCTGTTACCCTCTTTGTTGCAAAGAAAGCAATGATTAATTAGAATAATTCTATCATAGCACATTGAACACTTTACACACATCTGGTGCTTGATCAAGATGCTTCAATACATTGGATCTCAAATCCCTTGTGTATAAGTGGTCTACTATTAGGATTAATGAGACACCCCTTGTAAGGCAGTCATTTTCACACCTGACCCATTAAAGACATTAGAGACATCAGAACTATATTCACTATTACCACCAATCACTGTACCACTGTAAGAGAAGGCTCTGCTGTGTACTGTAGGGAAGGCTGATAAGAGGTGGTTCTTACTACTTAAAACTCTTTTCTAACTTGAATAGCCCTGTGCATGCTTATATTAGACTCTCAGATAACCTGGGTGATGGACACTGTGCAGACTTACACATGATTAAAAGACTAATTTTTTTGTTTGTTTTTGTTTTCACCATCATTTAAACCCAAGAGGTTAATCAAAGTGAACATAAGAATTTTATAGGAGGACCTTCCCTTTGTGCTCTGCCCCCACATAGTATAAATAAGCTGATTCAAGTATATTTTTGTCCATCAGAACTCTATAATTGTTCGGTTCACTATGTCAATACTTATCCACCTATGGGGAGTGAAGTTTAGATAATGTGATTAAGAAATTAGCATTAATGTTTTTTACTTTATGTCATAGTCAGCCATACGCCACTGGGATGAATCTTCAAACCAGGCACAATTTGGGGGAGAAAAGTATTTACTGAAAATACAGATTGAGGGGAAATTCCATAACAGTGAAAGAGGCTAGTCCTCTTTCACAGGTCCAAACAGAGAGAAAAACTCATCACCTACACCATACACACAGAACAGGGAACAGACAGGAGGAGCCAAGGAGAGAATTTCTTCCCCTTTATATAGCCTTAGGGTGGGGTTTTACAACCCTTCCCCAGACATAATGGCTTCCTGAATCTCTGGAATTTCCTTCCTGCACTGCCCACACAGGAAAGGATGTTTACTTCCAGCTTCTTTGAATTTCCTTACATCTTGCCCCCTATTGAGGGGCTGCCTTCCTATAAACATCCTCAGAGACCCACCCAAGATTACTTGAAAGGTCAAGTTGACATCAAAACTTAATCATCACACTTTATTTTATTAATTTCTTTTATTTGCTAAATTAGTAATTGTCACATGTGGTTTCTGGATACCATACTTTCCAGCACAGATCTAGTGGATGGGACATTAGCCAAGTTAACCTACATTAAGCCAGTACAAACCTCTTGGTATTTCCATCCTTCTCGCCTTCATATGAGAGTAGCTATTTTCTGTTTCAGACAGTATTGTATACAGACAGTAAAAATCAACAAAAGGGTACATTTAGTTTATAACATCGCCACTATTTTCTAAATAGGCAACATGTAGACATAAGCTTTGTGAACTTATTACAGGTACGTCACTAGATGAAAATCAATGGGTTTTAGCGTGCTTCCAATGCTTATTAAATGTGACTTGAAATTCTAATCACCCATCCATAACTTGAGTAATGAGGAAGCTCTTTCTGGCCTTTTGTTAGTGGTTTCTCTCCCCACAGCTTGCACACATATTCATTAAAGAGCACCAACAAGAAAGGAAGCTTATTAAAAGAAATCAGTAATTGTTCAGGCTCATTATCCCAACAGTTATTTTTCTCTCTTATGTCTCAGGGAAATATGTGAAAGCCTAGGGGGGAAAAAAGACGGAAGAAAAGCTAAGGGGAATGATATGGGAACTACAGCAATCTTGCTTCAGGACCACATAAAAACAGACAGCCTTGCTCAGCCTGGTGATTGACAGCTTCAAATGAGGTCGACAGAGTGCATAATAAGAAGCAGAAGGTCAGATACAAAGTAAGGAATTCTGCTTCCAAGAGCAGGAACATAGGGCTGGAGAACCCATCAAAGTCAGAACTCAGAACTCAGTTAGGAATGTCAGCCACAAGACAAGCATGGACAACTTCATGTGGGTTTGAATTATTTGGGGGAAAATTCTTTAAAGCTTTATAAGAGTGAAAAAATAAATGTTAAGTGTCACAGGTAAGTTTTAAGTCTGCTTGTAAAGCCCTAATTACCATTTTTGTGAATAACCAGGATATAGGCCAGTGTTTCTCAAAAGAGGGGGAAGCTGTTAAAAAAATATGGACTCCTATGATCAGTCCCATTTCTACAAAATCAGAAGCTGTAGGGTTGAGTACAGGAAATCTATGCTTCCCATGATCTCTAGCTGATACTTGTATAAATCAAAATTTGAGAGGTTCTATTAGAGAGCTGAGGTATGACAAGGGAGCTTGGAAGTTCC
>PVHP010024463.1:0-26564 GCA_004024765.1 Zapus hudsonius | reverse complement strand
ATCAACAGCTTTCAAATTCGAACAATTTTCCACTCAGTGAGGGGGACCCCTTGTTTGGAACTAGGGATTCAGGGCGATAGGCACCGGATCCCATACTTTTGGGCTCCCAAAACAAGATGCACTATGGGAGCGAGTGACTGGGAGACTACTAAAAATAGAATCTAGGTAATCCAAAATTGTGTATATTTGTTAACCTACACTGATCTCACGCTCCGATGGAGATTGTGTTTGTATCTTTCAGGATGCAGCGAGAGAGCTGGGGCTCGTCTAACCCTTCCAACCGACCGTAGGCCGATAGCTGAGATTCTGGCAAGAGAGGGGCCACCACAGTCATACCCTGGAGGATCCAAATGGAACTCCGCAGAGAATGACGGGATGAACAAGGAGCCCACACCCACAGCCATTAAATCAACACAGGATTAGCCAGTGGAACAGAAACCAACGATTTTCGACACAAAGACCCCTAAGCTCACAACCTTAAAGCAAACTTATTACTCATCCACCACGACTCAGGGATCTATGCGGAAGAGGGGGCGGAAAGATTGTGAGAGCCGTGGTGGGGGAGACTATCCAGAGGTACGGACAGGAGAACCTGGCTGATTACTAGTCTATCCATGGTTCCCTGTCACAAGGACTGATCCAGACGACCCATGGAGGAGGTTATTCAGTTGAGGGGGGAGGGGAGGGCAGTGGGGAATTGGGGATAACAACTCATTGCTTGTCCACTAAATGTTGTAACTCATTATGGATAATAAAAAAAAAAAAGTAAGGCCACCTTAAAAAAAATAGAATTGAGAAAAGTTGAATTTTGACCTTAGAGCTTTAACAATATTTTAAAATATACCTATGTTATCTTTTGTTTAACTTTTAAATACATCCCAATCAAAAATATAATAGAATACATGGAACATGGAACACAGAACATGACACAACTGGTCAGTTTTAGACATGAAAAAGAACATGAAATATATTTAGAAAGAGACATCCTCTATCTTAAGATGTTAGTTATACTTCAAATTGATGAGGGCTTAAGTTAATTTGATATGTTTAAATTTGTACAAGTACTCACTTGTGAGCCACTGTTCCCATATTGGCAATATTGACAATATATTTATCCTTAGCCACAAAGACTACTGTGAAGACTAAAATTGTTATTTGTCAGTTTTAAAATCAAACTGTCGGGCTGGAGAGATGGCTCAGAGGTTAAGGCACTTGCCTCCAGTTCATAAGGCCCCCGATTCAATTCCCCAGTACCCACATAAGCCAGACCCACAAGGTGGTGCTCTCTCTATCTCTCTCTGTATCTCTCTGCTTGAAAAAATGAATAAATAAAATATAAAATAAAATAAAATAAAACTGTCTTAAAAAAATGGGCAGCAGATACTAGGGGTTTGAATTTAAACTTGATGCATTTTTTTTCATTGCCTTTGGGAGGACTCTGTAGCATGTAGGAGAGGCCTGCATGCTTTCTCCCCAGGAGGACTTGGGTAGGAGAGCAGAAATGACAGAAAGGGAGGAGATCAGAGACAGAAGGATGCCTGAATATGGGTGCCTTCTTGCCAGTTGCCATCCCAGCTTATGAAGTTATCAAGATGTTTGAAAATTTGGAAGTTAAATGTGCTGCTTTCAGGTCTGTGGAACCATTGTCCAATTTATATTGTGGCCAAACTGTATTGTAATAAAAAAATGAGGCACTTGGACTTTATGTCTCATTTTAGGCCAAGGGTCTGGGGCAGATCCAGGGAGGAATGTGGTAGGCTTTACGCTCTGGAAATGAATCAAAAGAGAGCCATGGGGTCTTGGACCCCACCTGGTGGAGCCTGGTCCCAGTCACCTGATTCACCAGAGAATGGAGCTAACACTGAAGGAAAAACTAAAAGTGGGTGGGGGAGGGGGAGAAGAAAGGAGTGGAGTCCAAGAAAGGCAGTCAATTTTGGGGTTTCACAATGGAGGGCCAAAACAGGCAGCTTTAGAGATCTAAGACTTAGATTGGCCAGGAGGCAGTCCACCAGGAAGGCCAGAGAGGTTTTGAAAATTTGGGAACCCATGGGGGGGGGAGAGAGAGAGAGAGAGAGAGAGAGAGAGGAGACAGTGTATTAGCCAGGGTTCTCTAGAGGAACAGAACCGATAGAATGAATTGCAGAAAAAAAGGAGATTTATTGGACTAGCTCATGGCAGTCCCACAATAGCGGTCTGGAAGCCCAAGAGCCAAGGAACTGGTAGCCAATCAGTCCGCAAGGCTGGATACCTCAGCAGTTCCAGTCCAGCACTGAAGGCATAAAGGCTTCCTAGGGAGCCACTGGTCTTCAGTTCAGTCTGGAAGGCTGAGGAAACTTTGTTCCAACGCCAACAAATGGATGCATGACAAGCACTAGGAGCCAGGAAGGCAGAGGGAGAGGCTTTATATAGCCTTAAGGCAGAGTCTTGCCAACCTCTCCCAGACTTATTTACTCAGAGTCTCTGGAATTTCCTTCCTGCACTACCTTCCCAGAAAGGGATGTTTGTTTCTAGCTCCCCTGAGCCTTCCTACATTCTGCCCCCTACTAAGAGGGCTGCCTTCCTGTGAATCTCAGAGACCCACCCAAGATTACCAACAGGTCAAGTGGACAACAAAACCATCACAAGTCCACCCCTTGTCAACTTGACATTAAACCTATCTCCTTATATCATACTTAATTTCCAAATGAAGACAGTAACAAGATCATAATTCCACCTACCATGCTGTAGCTATCCCATGTACAACTGTAAATGCATACTCTCCCTCCAACACAAGGTAAAGTCCCTTAACTGTGAGTTCTATAAAACCAAAACATGTTACATGCTTTTAACATATAATGGCACATTTCCAACTCCTATGAGGCATAACAAGAAGAGACTGGACCAATGAAAACTCAACAGTTATTAGGCAAACATCAAACATCTGTAGTTCAAGTCTGGTATCACAACTGGTGATTGACAGTCTCTGGATTTTCCAATTCTGCCCCTCCAGCTTGGCTGAGTAGCTGGGGAAAACTTCTGTCTCTAGCCATGGTAGCCCTTGCGCAGTTCTGGTATAGCCAATACATCTTTGGGTCTCCATTGCAAGCTGCAGTCCATCTTCCAAAGGCTTCACTGGCCTATCAGGGAGTTCACACCCTGTTTCATGTATCTCATCTCAGCAGCGGCTCCTGGAACTGTGTGCACCTCATGACTCACTCCATGCATGTATTTTTCATGCTTCCAAAAGCAAAACCAGATATGCGAGACACAACCATGTTGTTAATTCAGAGACAAACCTTGAAGAGTAGGTTAGTTCCTTTCAGCTATCTCCTTTCAAAAGAGTTGGCACAGCTGGGCATGGTGGGGCATGCCTTTAATCCCAGAATTTGGGAAGCAGAGGTAAGAGAATGTATAAATTGAAAGATCTTAATTGAAGCCAAATATCATTTTAATAATTTTAGATCTCATTTTAGGCATTCCAAAGGTGTGTCCTTGGGAATGGACATCTCAGAGCCCTTTTTATGTAACATTCGATTAGCTTTGGTTGATTGGTTTGGTTATAAGGTAAGGCAGAGGCTGCGTATTGGCAGTAAGTCGTTTCTCAGTGCCAAGATGGAGCCTGGATGGAAGGCTAGACTCTGTTAGTGGATTATCACCAAGTACCAAAGTGAAGCCAGAATAGGACCCAAGACTGAGGGAAGTATGTCCCCAGTTTCCACCCTCTTGGAGGCTAAGAAAGCTGGCGGCAAGGATGCTGGGGAGACAACAGTCTAGGGAGTCTATAGACTATGTCTGGAACTTTATCTAAATGTTGTTTGATAGAGTGTTAGATGGATGAAGGATCAGAGGAAGTTCCATAATGGTGAAAAGGCTGGACCCCTTTCACAAATCCAGAGAGAGAGAGAGAGAGAGAGAGAGAATGGCCATCACCAATACTATATACACAGTAAAACAGATAAGGGGGAAGGAAGAGAAAGATTTCCTTCCCCTGGAGCTTCTTTACATCCTGCCCCCTGCTGAGAGGGCCACCCACACTCTGGAGGAAGGGCTCTGGAGGAGGGACCTCCTCCTTTAGTTAATCCTTCCTGTGAGCAACTTCAGAGACCCACCCAAGATTACTGTGGATGACTAAACGGGTCAGGTTGACAACAAAACTTAACCATCACATTAGGTGTTGTCATCAATGAATGAATATCATCTATTGCTTGCACATGCTATGCTGGATACAGTGTCACTAGCATTTGTTAAGATTTTTTTGTGGAATAGGACTGCAAAATGTCCCTAGTACTGCTTGGGACATACCGTAACACAAGACTCATTATTGATCTGGAACTTAAATTCACTAGACATGGTGCATTTCATTTCTCAGTGTGGCAACCCTGCTGGCCTGACACTCGGCTCAGTACTCTGGACCAGTACCCTGGACCAGGGCTATGACAGGATTGAATTACCATGTCTTAGGCAAGTTTTTCTTTTTTTTAAATATGCTCTAGATAAATTCCTGATACTGTCTTTGTTTCTTTCTTGACTCTATTAAGTCTCTACATTTGACACCATCATTGGATGTGGGCCTCACCCTGTGAACTCCAGGCCTCAGTGTCTCACATTCTTCTGAGGGGGATTAGAAGATATCTCACTTGCGTAGTCTGTTGAAGCCCAAGCTGGTAAAGAGCTTTGTTCTCCATAGGAAAGTTGCCATCTCCTAAGGGGTTAGTCTGATTCTTGTCACAAAATATTTACTCAAAAATTTTGTTTCTGGAATCCAAGGTGACAAGGAGCAAAGAAGACATGGAAAATAGAAGCAGAATGCCATGTTTTATCTTGCTTTTAGTTACCTACCAGCATTTGCAGACCCAAGGGAAAAATAAGTGCTTTTAGCAAAAGCAATCTCTAAACCTTTGCGAAAGGATCAAAGATCAGGCCACAGTCAGTGGTGAGTGATTTCTAGGCTGATGTGGCACGTGCCTGTAATCCTAGCATCTGGAAGTTTGAGGCAGGAGGTTCTCCAGGCCTAAACCAGCCCAAGTTGCACAGGGAGACAATGCCTACGAACAAACACACAAAAGCAATAGTGACTGAAGATGTGGTTCACTGGGAGAGTGCTTGCTTAGCATGGGCAAGGCCCTGAAGATGATCTGTAGCATCACAAAACAAACTCAGCTTCTGTACACCAAAGGCAACACACAGCGTTAAGGGCGACCTACGAAAAGGAGGAAGCATTTGTAAGTTCTTCATTTGAATAGAGATCTACACCTATAAAGAGCTCAGAAAAACTGAACACCAAAACTGGGCATGGCTAGTGCTGCATGCCTATAATCCCAGCACTTGGGAGGTGGATCCAGGAGAATCAGTAGTTCAAGGTCACCTTCAGCTACATAGAGAGTAGCTATTTGAGGCCAGGCTGGACTATGTGAGATCCTATCTCACAGAACAAGACAAAAATCCTACAAGAAAGCAATAAAACAAAACAAAAATCCTTGAGCACTGAACTTCCAAGTAATCCAATTTAAAAATAGGCTAAAGGTCTAAGTAGATACCTGTTTTGTTTTGAGTCTCTGCATGTAGTTTTACCTGGCCTCAAACTCACTGAGTAGCCCAGTGAACTCATGGCAATCCTTCTGCCTCAGCCTCCCAAGTGCTTGGATTGCAGACATTCTCCATCACACCTGACACTGAATAGATACTTCCTAAAAGAAGATGACAGACCTACAGATGGCCAACACATACAGAAGATACTGAAAATCACTAATTATCAGTGAAATGCAAATTAAAACTATAATGAGATACCAGCTCTCAATAGTTAGAATACCTCTCCTCAAAGAAGATGAAAAATAACAAATAGCAAGCTGGAAGAGGTGGCTCACGCCCAGCCTTTGGGGAGGCTGAGGTACAAGGATCACTAGAGGCTAACCTGGGCTGTAGAGTGAGTTCCAGGTCAGCCTGGGTTAAAGTGAGATTCTCCCTCAAAAAACAGACAAACAAACAAAACAAATGGAGCTGGTGTGCCTATGATCCAGCTCCTTGGGAGGCTGAGGCGAGGCATTGCAAGGTTAAGGCCAGCTTGGGTTATTTAGTGAGATCCTGTCTCAAAAACAGAATTCTAAGTGCTGAGATTACAGGTGCTAACCACTATGCCCAGCTTGTAAATTTTTTAAAAAATATTTATTCATTTTCAATCAGAGATACAGAGAGAGAGAGAGAGAGAGAGAGAGAGAGGCAGAAAGAGCACACCAGGGCCACCACCTTGTGGGTCTGGCTTATGTGGGACCTGGGGAATTGAACCCAGGGCCTTAGGCACTGGAAGCAAGTGCCTTAACCGCTGAGCCATCTCTCCAGCCCCCAGCTTGTAAATTTTAAATTTTACTAAATTTTAAAATTTTGCTTACTCTTTGAACCTGGTTATAAGTTACATTCTTTGGGTAATATAACCTCAAACCTCAAAAGCCACAAGAGCTAACATACCTATTTGTTAAAGGCATGCCTTTTTCTCTGAGCATGGTTGACTAAAGAGATGATTCCGTGGAAAAAGCGATGTCCAAGTTCAGATTCCCAGATCCCAGGTGCCATAGCTCCAGCATCTGTAATCTCAATGCTCCTAGGGAAAGAGGGGAGGAGACAGAGGAATCCCCTGGAACCTGGCCATTTAGCCTGAAGGACACAGCATTGACCAACACTAACAAGAGACCCTGCCTCAAGATGGGCGGCTAGGATGTCCGCATGAAGTTGTCTTCTGACCGCCACATGCATTCTATGGCATGTGCATGCCCACCTCACACATGGACACACACACACACAATAAATATCTAAAGACCATATTGGCAGGTGTGGTGGCGCAAGCCTTTAATCCCAGCACTCAGGAGACAAGAGGTAGGAGGACAACTGTGAGTTTGAGGCAAATTTGTAGCAAATTTCAGGTCAGCCTGGGCTGATACAGCAAGACTACCCTTAAAAACCAACTGTCGTAGTCAGCCACATGCCACTGGGATGAATCTCCAAACCAGGCACAGTTTATGGGAGGAAAGGATTTATTTGTAGCTATAGATACAGGGGAAGTTCCAGAATGCAAAAGAGGCTGCTCACCTTTCACAGGTCCGAGCAGAGAGAGAAGCCCATCACCAACACCACACACAGAACAGCAAACAGGCAGGGGGGCCAAGGAGAGAATTCCTTCCCCTTTATATAGCCTTAGGGTGGGGTCTTGCAGCCCTTCCCCAGACTTAATGGCTTCCTGAGTCTCTAGAATTTCCTTCCTGCATTTCCCACACAGGAAAGGATGTTTACTTCTAGCTTCTTTGAGCTTCTTTACATCCTGCCCCTTGCTGAGAGGCTGCCTTCCTGTAATCATCCTCAGAGACCCACCCAAGATAATTAAAAAGACCCAAGTTGATGCCAAAACCTAGCCATCACACCAACTAACCAACCAAACAAACAACAAAAAAGGATATATTGTCTCTAATCAACTCCTGACATTTTTTTTTTCTGTAAGCATAATCACAGACTTTTTATCTGACTAAAGGTCCCTAAGGTAGGAGCTACTTAGGCTATTGACCAGGGTTGGGTTATGTCTCCCAGAGCAGCTATTGTGCTCATCCCCAGTACCAAAGAAAGAAACCAAAAAATGCTACAGAGGATATAGAGCAGGAGGAACTCTTAGATACTTCAGGTGGTGATATATATATAAGTATAAACAAGAAAACGTTATGGAGATTCCATAAAAAAAACTAAAAATAAGAGCCAGATGTGGTGGTGCACACCTTTAATCCCAGCACCCAGGAGGCAGGGTAGGTGCTGTGAGTTCATGACCAGCCTGGACTACAGAGTGAGTTCCAGGTCAGCATGGGCTAAAGTGAGACCCTATCTTGAAAAAACAAACAAAATAAAATGCCATACCTTTATTCTAGGCTCACGTGGGTACTGGGGAATCAAACCTGGGCCAGCAAACTTTGCAAGCAAGCATCTTCAACCACTGAGCTATCTCCCCAGCCTTGAGGTCTTTAAAATATTTATTTATTTGTACATGTGTGTGTGGGCATGCCAGGGTCTCTTGCCACTGCAAAGGAAGGCCTGTCTGGCTTTACATGGGCAGCTGGAGAATTGAACTCAGGCTTGCAGGCAAGTGCTTTTAACTGCTGAGCCATCTTCCCAGCCCCAGAACTAGAGGGAAAATAAGTGAGACACAGAGAGACAAATAGTATGTGTTCTTTCTCATTTGTGGAAACCAGAAAGTCAGTGAATCTCACGGAACAATGGAGGGGAATAAGAAAGGCCTGGGGAGAGGAACTGGCAAGAAATTAAGTATGGAGATCAGAACATATTAGAGATAGTTCTTGGCTATCAGACTTCTGAATGAATCTTATTCTTGGAGAAGGAAAAAGCTGAAGTCTGGTGCCAGCCAGGGAGAGATTTCACACAGTACTCACAACTTATCAAACCACCTAGCAGGAGAGAATGGAGCCCAGACAATGATGGGTTAATGATGGGAGGGACCACACATTGACCAGGACTTCTTATTGTGAATACCACTTGCCTTCTATTGAAACCTAAACCTCATATCAGGACCTCAAAGATGGATGTGTGTGTGTGTGTGTGTGTGTGTGTGTGTGTGTGTGTGTGTGTATGGTGTATACAGTAGTATGAGTGTGCAGATATGTATACCCAGTGTGTACACAAGCGGAGGCCAGAGGAAAATGTCAGGTGTCTTCTATTGCTCTTCTGTGGTGTTTCCTTGAGATGGAGTCTCTCACTGAGCCTGTAGCTGCCTGTTTCTCTTTGGTCAGCATGGCTAAC
Organism: Zapus hudsonius; assembly: GCA_004024765.1. Classification (NCBI taxonomy): domain Eukaryota; kingdom Metazoa; phylum Chordata; class Mammalia; order Rodentia; family Dipodidae; genus Zapus; species Zapus hudsonius. The sequence goes on along the minus strand of PVHP010024463.1, from coordinate 17,798 downwards.
CAGCAAGCCCCAGCAGTTCTTGTCTCCACCTCCTATAGGAATGGGGCTACGGGCACATGTGGCCACACTCAGTTTTTTGTTTTTTTTTTCAAGGTAGGGTCTCGCTCTAGCCCAGGCTGACCTGGAATTCACTCTAGTCTCTGGGTGGCCTCGAACTCACGGCGATCCTCCTACCTCTGCCTCTCGAGTGCTGGGATTAAAGGCGTGCACCACCATGCCCGGCTACACTCAGTTTTGGATGTGGGTGCTAGGGATTGACATGAGGCCCTCATGCTTGTATGGCAAGCCCTCTTACCTGCTGAGCTCTCTCTTTAGCCCCTACTTATCTCTTTAATTGGTGTGGTGAGGACAGGTGGCTGAGCCTAGCTTCTTAGAGCTTCCAGGGCACAGGCTTTTGACACTAACAACTCTGGTCACATGATTTTTGGTTACAACAATTTATATTTCAGAATGACTAGAAAGGAAGACTATAAAGTTTCATGACATAAAAATGGTTAAAGTTGGAAGACTTGGAGGTGCTTAGTTCCCTGAGCTGAGCCCTACACATTGTATACGTGTGTTGAATTCCTAATAATGTTCTCCATTAAGATGAACAAATATTGTGTCTCAGTTTTTTTGTGTATCATGTGTGCGCTTCTGTGTGAGAACACATGCATGTCATGGCACATATTTAGAGGTCAAAGAACAACCTCAGGAGTGGGTCCTCACCTACCACCTTGTTTGAGTCAGGGTCTCTGTGGATGTTGTTTACTGCTGTATTTGCTAGGCTAGCTGGCCTGTGAGCTTCCTGACAATTCTGTCTCTGCTTCTTTTTGCCGAAGACTTTCTGGAATTACAGGTGCTAGCTCTAGTGTCTGGCTCAACATGGAATCTGGGGCTCTGAACTCAGGTATTCACATTTATGTGGCAAGCTCTTTTACTTTTATTTACTTTTTTATTTCATTTATTTATTTATTTATTTATTTATTTATTTATTTATTTAGAGAGAGAGAGAGAGAGAGAAAGTGGGCAGGCATCAGGGCCTCCTGCCACTGTAAACAAACTTTAGACATATGCACTTCTGGCTTTATGTGGATACTGGGGAATCAAACCTAGGCCATCAGGATTTGCAAGCAAGTGTCTAACTGCTGAACCATTTCTCCAGCCCTATTTTATTTTATTTTTTTTTAAATATTTTATTTATTCATTTTCAAGGAGAGAGAGAAGAGAGAGAGAGAGAGAGAGAGAGAGAGAGAGAGAGAGAGAGAGAGAGAGAGAGAGAGAGCACACCAGGGCCACCACCTTGTGGCCTATGTGGGGAATTGAACCCGGGGCCTTAGGCACTGAAGGCAAGTGCCTTACCCGCTGAGCCATCTCTCTAGCCCCCCTATTTTATTTTTTAAAAAAAGATATTTTAAACATTTGAAACTGAACATGGTCTGGGTAATAAATTATTGCTGATTTTTATTAACAGTTAGCTTTCTATTACCACTATAGCAAATGACTACACGTTAGTGACTTAGGACAGAATAAATGTATTGCCACACGACCATGGAGGACAGGATTCTGCAATGTAGTTGCTGAACTAAAATCAAGATTTAGACACCCTGATGCTTCTGAAGACTCCTACATTCTAAGGGTCCTGGCTCCACCCTGACCTTGGTCCTATAGTGATCCTTTCTGACTCTAACCTCTTATCACCATGCAACCATAATCAGTACACGAGCTCTACATGGATAAACCAAAATACTCCCTGCATCTTAAGATCCTTAACTATATCTGCAAAGTCCTCTCTGTCCCATGAGCAAACATTTTCACAAGTTTTGGGGAGTAGGGCACTAAGAGCTTTGAGAGGTTACCATTCTTTCTACCACAGTTGTGTGAGAGGTGCCATGAGACCAAACAACTCCACTCTGGGGAGTGTACCCAGGAGAAATGAGAACATGTGTCCACTTAAGATTTTGGACATGAATGTTTGTAGCAGCATTACTCGTAACATTCAAGAAATGGAAGTAACCAAAATGTCCATTGTCTAATGAATGGATAAAGAGAACAGGGTATTCACACAATGGAAAATTACATAACAGTAAAAAGGAATAAGTACCAAGACATGGTGCAGTGTGTTTGAAATTTGAGATCCTTATGTTAGATGAAAGAAGTTGGCCACAAAACCACATGTTATACAGTTCCATTTATATGCGGTATCCAAAATAAGCAAAACTATGGGGACAGATTGTAGGCTAGTAGGTTGCTAGTTGCTTAGACCTGGAGAGTTGAGACAAGGGAGGTGAGTGGTGGGGGGCAGTGCCTGCTAGTGGGAGCAGGGCTTAAGGAGATAAATGCTCATGATCTGAAATTGGATTATTAGATTACTTTATGTGGGTCTATTTTATTATGTATCTTGGGAAAGCTAACAAAAATTCAATACAAACAAGACCAGAAACACAAAAGGAACATGGCCAGGGAATATAATCACACACTCCATGGAAAGGGAAACACCTCTTAGGCCCATGAAAAGATGGTCATCATGGCTTATCATTAGAGAAAAATAATCTAAAAAGACAGTGAGCACAATTTCCACTTGTTTAACTGGACAGTGTTTTTATTTTTTACTTTTAAATTTTAATTTCTTTTTGCTTGTCTTTTGTAATTTTATCTTTTCTTCTTATGCATTATTTACTTGTGTGCATGTGTGGATGATGTGTATATGTGTATATGTTCGTGTGTGACATCATGACATACTCCTGTGGAGGTCCTCCCCTTGTATCTGTTTTGGAGGCAGAGTCTCTTGCTTTCATTGTTGCTCCCTGCTGCATTTACCAGGTTAACTTCCCAGGTATTTTCCTGTCTCTGCCTCCCTTCTCACCTTATCCTAGGTATGCTGAGATTACAGAAGCCCGCCACAGTTTCAGGCTTTTACATAGAGTGTGAAGGTCTGAACGCAAGTACTCAGGCTTGTGTGGCAGGCACTTTATCCACTGAACCATCTCTCCAACCCTAAATGAGCAATTTTAAATAAAGCTTGATAATGTGATTTTGGCCAGGGTGCTTGGATTCTACATAGTGATGATGGAATTCAAGACAGTACAAGCTTGGAAGAGGCTAATTTACTTGTAGGACCCAGCCTGGCTGTATATCTAAGAGCTAAGTTTTAATATGCATCCGGATGAGAGCCCGAGCATGGTAGGTAGCTCGTGCCTTTGTTCCTAGCACACCTGTGCCCCCCAGGAGGCAGGGGGGGATGGCTGACAGCACTAAATCCTGTTTACAAGTGCTAATAGGTTTTACTCCTGCTGGCTGAGTTTCCCTACCTGTGTTCCTGTTTGTTGAGCCCCCTTTGTGTAAGAGATAAGGCAATGCAACACATCCCTAGATTGTATATAAGGTTGGATGCTAAAATAAAGTTTGGAGATTTGCTTTGACTTATCCCCCCCCCCCTCAGTCTCTGGCCAGAGAGACTGAGGCTCATTTAGCAGGGGGCCAGGGACCCGACATCTGGAGAAGTACCCGACATTTACTCATGTACGTAAGTCACTTGTGCATGCCCTGTGCCCCAGTGTGGAGCTGCCATGAGTCCCAAGATCACCTGCTGCTAGTCTTGTTTTTGCATGGGAAAATGTATTCAAGTTCTTATCATGTTGGGTTTTAAGACCAAAATGAAGCTTAACTGGTAATTCAAGCAAGTCCTCACTCAGGAATCGATTCTAACATTTCCCACAAATGTTTGTTGTACTCATGGATCCTGGAAATCATGTAACGTCCACAAAAAGCAGTGGAAACTATGCAATGCCCATCAAAAGATGAGTAGTTAAATAAATTATAACACCTCTATATTCTGCCAATAGGAGGTACAGTGTCACTTTACAAAAGAGTAAAAATGTTCTTTATGTGCTAATGAACAGTGGTCTCCTTGATGTGGTGTTAGGGACACTTTTATGCTACTCCATTAAAGTCTAAGTGTATCCTTGTTACTCGATGGAAAATCTTGCTGAACATGTGGAAAGTGATCATTGGAGCCAGTGTGGTGGCAACCTCCTTTAATCCCAACACTCAGGAGACAGAGGTAGGAGGATCACTTCGAATTCAAGGCCATCCTGAGACTACACAGTGAATTCCAGGTCAGCCTGGGCTAGAGTGAGACTATACCTTCAAAAACAACGAATATATATATTCTCTCTCTCTCTCTCTCTCTCTCTCTATATATATATATATATATATATATATATATATATATATATATATATATATATATATATATATATATATATAAAACAACAAATATATATATATATTCTCTCTCTCTCTATATATATATAGAGAGAGAGAGAGAGGGAGAGAAAATGAGAGAGACAGAATAAATGAGCATGCCAGAGCCTCTTTCAGCTGCAAACTCCAAATGTGTGCACTACTCTGTGCGTCTGGCTTCATGTGGGTACTGGGGAATCGAACCCTGGTTTACCAGGCTTTGCAAACAAGTGCTTTTAATCATTGAGTCATCTCTCCAGCCTGAGAGACACGTTTCACTGCATGCGATTTTATGTCTTTCGCATTTTATGCCATGTGTAACTTTACCTGTCCGGAGTGATAAACAGAATAAAGAATGCAGAAGTAGGAAGATAGGGCATCCTTTGACTAGGACATTTCCTTTACTTCACAATTACCAGAATTCACAGCTGGTTCCAAACCTAGCTTCCTTAGAGCCATGAAAATTAAGGATGCATGGCATCGTTGCCCAAATGCTGGGTTACCACCCTGGATTTTAGTTTCTCATATGCTTTTTGGTTAGTTACTCTCAGAACTTCTCAGCTGGGTCGCACGCCTTCTAAGGGTCTCTCCCAGATCTGTTGGCAGTTCAAGGTTTACTATTGCCACTAGATGGCGGGGTGACCCTACCACTAGAGGCAAGACGCTGCTGGGGATATCCAACTTTAAAAGATGATTACCATTTCCTGAGGAGATTTCAGCATCAGAAAGCCAACTCCCAGTAGAGGTGATCTCTTGTACATAGGGTGAATGGTTCAGGGTGGGAGCCACAGAAAAAGAGACAGAAGTGCTGAAGGTTCAGTTCCCCAAGGGTCAGAAGGGAGAGGACACACTCATGATCTCAACTAGGTTGGCCTGGCCGAGAGGACCAGCCTCAGAGGTTGGTGGGACCCCTGGCCTAATGAGAGGTTTCAGACTCTCTGTGAGCTTGGAATGACTCCTTCGGCTGAGGCAGAATTTTAAGAGCCTTGGATGTGGAATCGGGGTGAGCACCCAGTCAAGGTCTGTTGGCCTCTGAAACTTCATTTACCATCCATAAAATGGGTATGATATTCATCGCATGCTTAGAGGGTTAATCTGCAAAGAGGTACTGCACGAAGTCTTTCAGAAGTCTGTCCTGTAAACGTGGCTATCGCTCTTATAAGTTGTGGGAATACTGCCTCTTCAGAAGCAGCTTTCCACCCTGGAAAATGGTTCCCACAGCCCTCTTTGCGATAGGAGTGCTTCTGAGAGAAAGGAGCATGGCCGAGGCTGCAGCTTTCCGCTTTGCAGCCTGAGCTCCAGAAAAAGTCCCTGGCTGGCTGATGCAGTCGTTCCCCAGAGTTTTCTTTTTATGGGGACATGTGAGGAAAGTAGTGAATATCTTTGCTTGAAAGCAGCTCTGTTTAAAGGCTTTCAAATGTAAACGTTATGGTCTAAGGAAAGAGGGCGGCCTTTTAAAGGAGTGTTGGCCAAAGCTGATCTGAAACCTTTGGAAAACGCTGGGGCTGGTAATGTTTAGTGACTCAGGGCAAAATCACCTCTTCTCCACAGAAGAGATGGGCTGTGGGGGCGACAGGCAGGAAGATGCTGCACAAGGATATTCCTGACTGACGTGTGGGCCGGGCATCAGAATGGAAGCCTCTGCCTTCCTCCTCCTTCTCCCAGCGGAGCACAGCTTCCTTCCTGGGTGTCTGCCTTGAGGAACAGACACCTGTTCTTCTCCCCATGGGGGTGGCCTCTCCCCAAAGAGCTATGCCAACTTGCTTTGGTCCCAGCCGGGTAGAGTGAAAATCCGTTTTCCTTCCTTGAAAACAGACCTGGATAGCAGATCCTAGTTTCCTAAACCAGTGCTTCTGGACCATTCCTGGTAACTGCAGTTTTCTGGTGCCGTTGCCAAGGTTCTTCAAGGGTGGGGTTGGCAGGCAGAGGGGGGCGTTTTGGCCGTGAAAACCACTGTCTGATGAGGGTCAACGTTACATGAAGGGGGCAGGAGCCAGCTGAGGACCCGTAGGGCCCAACCTGAGGGTTGAGTTGGGGCAATTCTGTCCCAAAGCCAATAGCACCAGGTGGCCGGGCTGAAGAGCATTACATTTTCATTCAAGACTCTGCTCTGTAACACTTGGGTGACCCTAGGCAAGTCACTCATGACTCCTGCTGGCACTGCGCCCAGCCCCTGGTGGGTACAGTCACAGCTGTTCTCCTTCCTCTGTTAGGTTATTTGTACTGGGGCTCCCTTAGCCCCCTGGGACATAGGCTTCTGAGAGTTTCTGGATAAGTTGGAGTCTAGGCATGGGTCCCCTCTGACTGTACCCACATAGCTTCTCCTGCGAAGGTCCTCTGAGGCCAGCCTGACCAGACCTCTTCCTGAGTCTTAGTGGAATATCTTGGTGCTTCTCACGCTGTGCTTCCTGGTGGGGAAATGAGGCAGGTGAGTTGAGATGCCTCACTCTAACTGGCGGCATCTTGTGCAATAGTTGGTTCTGCCTATGCTGATGGAGGCCAGGACAATGAGAGCCACCCCATGCTTCACAGTCCTAAAGGAGAAGTTACCTGGTGCCTGCACCGAACTCCAGACAGCTCTCAGAGCATCCTAACCTTCTTGTGGATACAATAGTCAGCTATGAGCCAACAGACAGGAAGGTGAGCAGTCTTTATAATTGAAATCAGCATGGCTTTCAGGCCCCAGCCTGGCTGTTCAATTTTGAAGGGACACATGGCTTCAGCTTTCTGAACCAAGGATCTTTCTTTTGAACTGATTGATGGGACAAAGTCCCATCTTACAGTAATGGCAGATCCAATGAGGTGGTGATAGCACGCTTTGTGACAGTGGGGCCAATGATGGAGGCTGGCTAGATCAGGACCTAGGAGTTCTGGGCTGTGAAAGGACAGCCTCGCTCTGGAATTGGAAGGGACATCTTGATAGCTCATAAGCTCTGTAGGACTAGGGCTCTTACTCTAGTTGAAGTTAGAAAGAGCCTTAAATATTGTCTGTATGACCATCTGACTTGCATGCGAAGCTTGTTCAGGCTCTTCTTGCATACTCCCAAGAATGGGCATTTCTGCCTTATGAAGCAGCTTTACCTCATTGGCAGTTGAGTGGGGCAGAGATAGCTGTACTTACCCCTACTTAAGCCTATTAACCCCCACCATACAGCTGGCTTGCTTCCCTTCTGTCTCCCAGCAACAACAGCATGCCCTACTTAGACCCCAAGGAGGGGCCACCCATCTGTTCACTCTGAGAGAGGCTGGAGTGTGGGGTGGCAGCAGGTTCCTATCTCATTTCTGATGCCAGATCTAGAAGATTAATCCTGAATTGCAAAGGTCTCAGGAATACTGGAGTGGTTTCCCCATGTCCTGATGTCACTCCTCCAAGCTGCTATACCCTCCAGAGTCAGGTAGGGCTGGCTTAAGTTTACGCTATCCTCTAGAGGCTGCTGTCCTATCCAGGGCTGCCAATTCCAGAGGTGAGGGTGGGGCAAGCTTGAGAAGGCAAGAATGGTGAACATACCAGGGGGGTGTAGTGGCCCATGTGGGAAGTATATCTGGCAATGAGGTGTGGGCTAGGGACATAGCTCCAAGTTGCCCCCTGAAGAAGTCGGACATCTTTTTAGAGAACTCTACTTCGGTGAAGCCAGGATTCTTTAAAAAAATTAATGTATGTATGTATGTATGTATGTATGTATGTATGTATGTATGTATATGGGTGCACATATGCCACTGGGCACATATGGAGGTCAGAGGCCAACCTTAAGATGTTTATGTTCTTTTTTTCACATTCTTTGAGACAGGAGTTTCTTGCTAGTGCAAATGAATGGAAGTCTAGCTGGCCAGAGAGCTTCTGATTCTCCTATCTCAGTCTCCCATTGTCTTGGGTACATTGAGATCACAGACTCATGTGCCACTTTGGATTGGCTTTACCATGGGTGGGTCATGGGGAGGATCCAATCTGGTCAACAGGCTTTGCAAGCATCTTTAATTATTGAGCCATTTCCCCAGACCCTTTAAAAGTATGTGTGCACATGTGTGTTTGTGTGCATTTGTGTGTGCACATGGAGGTGTGTGTGTGCATGTATGTGGAAGTCAGTGAAGAACCTTTTGTTCCTCAGGAACACTGTCCACTTTTTTTTTTTTGAGACAGTATCTCTCATTGGCCTGGAGCTCACCAATTAGGGTAAACTGTCTGGCCAGTAAACCCCAGGCATCTTTCTGCCTCCTCTTCCTCAGTGCTGGGATTACAAGCACATGTCACCACCACTGGCATTTTTACCTCGGTACTGGAGTACCAAATACATGAGTTTGATACTCACGTCCTCCTGCTTGTAAGGCAAGTACTTTACCAATAGAGCGTTTCCCCTAGCTCTGCAGCCAGGATTCTGACTTCACCGCAGAAAAGAATTTCAGGATGCAGCAGTAGGAAGCAGAGTTGGAGTTTACTAAGAAGAGATTCTAAACACAGACTTAAGCATGGGGGTACTAGGGAGAGAGAGAGGCGCTCAGGGACAGGACAAAGCACGCTAAGCATGGATGCAGGCTTCTCTAGAGAAAATTGCACTTTAGTGTCTTAGCAATAACCATGAAAGGATTTGGTGGCTCTCAAGTAACATCTCAAAGGGTTGTTAAGAAACTTCCTCCCTTTTCTTGGTAAATGAGACCATAGAGTGGCTTCTGAAGTGCCTTGGCTAGTGTTGCAATCTGAAAAGGTAAAACCCCAAGTCAAAGAGTTGCACAAGGGGTTCTTGTGAGATTCCTAGAAAATCGTAGGTTTGCAGTTGAGAACAGTTAAGATTACCCTCAAAAATTGTATATGCTTAGGCCTTAAGCATGACTCATCACTCTTTGAGCATTCTCATTTAAAACATCTCTACTATCTAGTATTGTCTCTGTGGAAGCATCTTTCACAGGAAATATTAATTATGCTGGAATTCTTGTCTCTCAGCTGGTGAGAGGCTTCAACCAGATTCCAGGTCGAGGAACCTTTCCCCTTCCACTGTGTTTCTTTGATTTTCCTCATTTTTCTATCCTGCCTCAGGTTTTGATACTAGTTAAACCCCAATATCCTCCCCAGATGGAGTGAATGGTGCTTCCCACTGCAGAGAAGCTAGGAGGATTCAGTCATACTCCTAAACAAGCTCCTGGCCCACACTTCCTAAATGATTCTTGTCCTACACTGTCCAGCCCCTGACCATTAAGTTTCCTGTGATGGCTTCAACCCTGAGTGCTCCAGGAAGGATTTGTGCCCTCCGCTCAAGGCCAGATCACTTTCCTGTCATCTGTACAGGGAAGAAATGGGAAAGGCCACTGAACCCAGCTCAGAACCTGGGATGGGGTGAGGACCAGATATGAGTAGTCCAGATAAGGTGGTGGCTGGTGGGAATCTGGGGAGCAGGCATCTACTATTTTTGGTAAGTTTAAGTCCCCAGCCTAGGTCAGTGACACTCTGGGGACTAGGTAGCTGTGCTAATGTGATTCGAGCCCAGCCACCTGCACACTTTGATTAAACAGATAATTTTAGAGTACAGAAAAAAGGAAGTGGTGAGTAATTGGAGCCAGCAAGTTTGCCAAGAACGTGCTGGAATAATGTCGCCCTTCTATCCGGTCCTGTCCTCTTGAATATTTTCATCAAAAGCTTGAGTAATGGTCCAGAAGGCTAGATTATCAAATTGGTAGGACATGTAGGGCTAGGAGAGGGTAGGAACTGATTTGATGTGGGACGAGGTTTCCATCCTGGATCACGACATCAGAAGCCTGGGACACCAGTGGTGGTGTTAAGTGTGCAGTCTTTCACTGGCACTAAGAGGGGCGACAGCTCAGTTTCAGTGTAGGAAGAGCCCAGCCTGAAAGTGTGTAACAGATTCTGATGTTTTTCCTTGCCTTGGAATTTGCCACCAGAATGCATAATCAAGGACAAAGAGGTATCTTCTATTCCCCTCCCCAGATAACTGAAGAGGGAGGGAGGATCTCTGTGATTGTGGGTTGTCACCTTGGGGGCAAAACCCAGGATTCACTCAGAGACCCTGCAAGAAGGAGAGGCATCTTCTTTCTTGGGGGATGCTACCTTTGACATGGGCTTGCTGCTCTCCTATGCCTATGATCCCAGGAGCAAGGTGGCAGGGTCCTCTGGGTTCTGTCTGCACACCCATTATCTGACATGGTTAAGATGTAGGCCAAGTGAACAATGGAAAGTGGCAGAAAGCTTGTTTGGGGACCAAAGGAGGTTATAAGCACTAGCCGAGGCAGGGCTATGGGGCCCCCAAGTTTGCCCCTCTGTGGGAAGAGCTGGGAGAGAATCAATCCTAAGTGGGCCCCATGGGTGCCAGCATCTCTATACAGCTACACAGACAGTTCCATTGTCTTTTTTCCCCTTCCCAAACAGCTGTGGAACAGCCAGAATTAGAAGGTGGGGGTAGAGGAGAACATGGCTTTTTCCTTTCTAGGTCCCTCAGGCTAAGACCTCTGGTCTATCTTGGGAGCAGGGAGAATATCAGTGTTCAGTGGATTTGACATGTTTTCAACTTGACTTCACCGGATGGTATTTCTATGTATCTAAGAATGACCAAAAATCTTTGGGATTGGCTCTCACTGTCCTTTAAGAGACAAGAATGAGAGACTCAACCCAGGCTTGCTTTAGGCCCTGAGGGGAAGAAAAAGCCCTCAGTTTTTCCTTGGGGACTCTCAAGTTCAAAGCTGTGCAATAATTGTGCTACGTAAGCCTGTGGGCCATGGGGTTTTCAGTGATCAATAGCAGAAAACCCATTTAGGTCTGTTCACCCCCAGGTCAGGGGCATCTGGGTTTATTCAACGGTCTGGCAAAGCCTTCTGGGCCTTTCCTCGGCCATCTTTATTGTGTCCATGATGTTTCCCCTCACGATCACAAGATAGTTGCCACAGTTCAAAGTATCATAGACATGGCAATATCCAATCAAAACAGAGGAGCATTTTTTCTGTGATCTCTTGTAGGAGGAGAAAGGCCTTTCCCAGTAGCCCCACTGAAGACATCTCTGAAGAGCCCCAAACCAGCAGTGTGACCTCTGGTGATTGGCTGAGTCCTTGGGCTTGGGCTTGGAGAGGGACTAGCAAGGACTTTGCTACCCAGTGCTCCTGTCAAGTATCGATAAAGCTTTCTTGGCCCTCAGATGAAGGCAGAACAAGACAACTACAAAGAAGGGAAGAGGCCCAGAGTAAGGCCAGAAGGCAAGGTAGCCTGCCCAGCTTCTCGATCCCTCTTCTTTCTCAGGTAGTCCAGAGTGATGACATCTCGCTAACCCTGATGCTACTTCCAGAACAAGCCCAGGGTCATAGGCCTTCTGTACTGTGAGACCACAGTATTCCATGGTCAGGGATGACCCGGTCACGTGTGCTAATTTTTAGCAAGCAAAAACTATGGCAGAGTGCAGATGTGGAGAGGTGGCCTGGGTCAAAGGCATGACCTTTCCCCAAGAGCCTCAGTCCCTCCTGAGGATAGATGTTATTGGCTGGACATTCTGTCACCCTTGGTCCAGAGTCCAGAACACAGGGTGAAGTGTACATGTTTTCCAGTGTCTTCTGGAAGCCACATCCACCTGTTCTCTCCGTACCCATCATGTTGAGAGGCTGGAAATGGTGAGATGCTAGCTGGTAGATCTCTGCAGACTAGCTACAGTTTTGGCCCACACACCAGTCATCAAGGAGATGCTCAGGGCTCTGCACAGTGTTTCTGATACCAAGGTGTCTTTGACCTTGGTCACAGGACAGGACCTTGATTTTCCTGTTATCTATAGAGCAGGCTGTCAATCCTTGTTTAAATCCTAATGAGAGCATGACACATAAAAGACTGTTAATATGGACTTGTGTGTGTGTGTGTGTGTGGGTGTGGGTGTCACTAATCAGAGGGAATCATAGAGACCTGTGCCATCACATCCCTGCTCTAGGGGTGGCACCACCCCCAGGCTTTCTCTGCAGCTGGGAGATGGCACTCTTGGGGTGGATGGAGGTGGGGAGTGTGATTCTCCTAGTGTTTGTCCAGATGTGGATGTGGTAAATTTCCACCATCAAAGTGACTCAACCCAGGATTAGCAGCTTTCTTCTTGAATCAGAATCAGAGAAGCCTGGGCTGTGTGTGTGTGTGTGTGTGTGTGTGTGTGTGTGTGTGTGTGTGTGTGTGTGTGTACAAACATGTACATATGCATGTATATGTCAATGTGTATGTATGTGTGTGTGTTGACAAGTCAGAATTTGTGGATGGATACAAATTCTGATGTTATCCTGACATTGTCTTGCTTCACGACCTCAAGTATGTCACCTTTCTGTGAATTCTGCAAGAGAGGAGCTGAGCTGATGATTTAAGGTGCGTTATGTGTTTCTCTATACCCTTTGGTAAGGAGGTGCTGGCTGGAGGACTGTTTTTCCAGTATGGAAGCCCTGCTTGACTGTGCAGGACACTGAGTCCACCAAGACCAAGCTCATCAAGTTCTCCCTGGGAGATAGTCACTTAACTTCTCAACCTGAACTCGCTCTTCAGTGGTGACAGATAGGCCAGACCTCAGCAGGGAGTTCAGCGTGGTCAGCCTGGGTGGTTCCTCTTTCCTCTGGCCATCTTTCCATTTTGACTGCCCCCTTCCTCTGTCTCTGCCAGCTCACCCCTGCTATTTGGGATGAACTGATGCAGAGCCTTTGGAAAGAGCTAAGTGGCCCTACAGGTGGATCTGGGAAGGGGAAGAGGTCTTCTTTGCTCCATCAGAAGCCATCATCTTTGAAGGATGGCATGTCTAGGTCGCAGTGTCCCCGCTCACTGTGGTGGTGCATAAGAAGCACAGGATTATAAGCTCTGCAACTCCTGACAAACCTTGATGGAGACAGGTATTCTCATGAAGTTTGCAGTGAAGTGGGTGAGGATACAGGCTTCGTTCCTGTAGCCATGGACCTCTGTTCCAATTCCAGCTTTGCCTTCAACTCACTGCCTGATCTTGGACCAGTGGGCTGCTCTGAGCCTTAGTTCGATTTGGCATATAACTGAGCATCATGTATGTATTTCATATTGCTACAGATGTCAGTTACAGATGGATTACAAGTTCAACTTTTTAAAAATTAATTTATTTTAATACAGGGTATTGTGTAGTCAAGATCTTGAGCTCGCTATGTAGCTGAGGATGACCTTGATCCTCTTGCCACGACTTTCTGAGTGCTGAGATTACAGGCACCTGCCACCTTTATATGATGGTGGGAATAAAACCAGGGCTTCATGCATGCTTGGCATGCATTCTATCTTTTTAAGGAATCTAATTCGAGGGAAGAATTAAAAAAAAGAAGGAAGAATTAGGTTTATCTTTCTATCAGTGATTTTTGGACAGCTGAGCATGTCTCAAAGTGTGTTCTGGGAGAGACAGACTGTGAAGTGATGTCATGCAAGCAGACTGGTACCTGGAATGAGGTGGATAAGTATTTGGTTAATTGAAGGTAAGCAGTGTACTTACTGTGGGACTTTTTTTAAAAGAACCTTTACTAAGCTAAGAAGTCTTGTGAAGCTCTAAGAGGGGATGGCATTCACTGCATTCCCCTAAATTCATGTGTTTAAGGACCAAGGAATATTTTGCTGTTTGTCTTTCTCCTTCCTTCCTTCCTTCTTTTTTGGTGGGGGTGGTTATTGAGACAGGGTCTCACACTGTAACCCAGACTAACCTTGAACTCATGACAATACTCCTGCCCTAGCCTCCTGAGTGCTGGGATTCTAGGTGTGAGCCACCCCATCCAGCTAAATCCCCTTCCTATGGCCTGCATGGGACATGGTTTGGCATGTGTTTCCATGACACTCCTCCTTCTCTCTTGGCTCCCAGGAAGTGTATTCCCATTGATGCTCACCCTAACTGCTGAACTGGTAGGGAACTTGGGACATTTGTGCCTACCCCTTCTGCAGTACTGGTTTGCAGGTTGTTTTCCTGGGTGTCTATTTTTCAGGGCAGGTAGCCTCAGATGCCTGTGCAAGCAAGGAGTGCAGGCGGGGGGCACGGGACATAACCATGTTAGAACCTGGGCAATTCTGACCTCTGGGTAGCTGTGGGCCAGGTTGGGGTGAAACTTCCCCCTAGGGATCCCTGAAAGAATGTTTGTGAGTGGTTTGCCGAGGTGATGATGAAAAGGAGAGCAAGAGCCATCGTGTTTGTCTTGCAAGCTCTGCTTAAGAAAGTTCAAGTAACTTTGGGCTGGCCTCTGCTGACCTCCAGAAAGTCCACCTCTGCTGACACTGCCTTATTGCCTTCTCTGACCTTAGTTTACTCATATACAAGAGGGAGGATGGGACCAGATCATTTCCAAGGTCCTGCTGTCAAAATCTGTTTGCAGACGGCACTGAAGAGATCTTTATTTTCTGGGAAATTCCAAAGGGAAGCCAGGGCTGACCCCCCTAGGTTTCTTGCCAAAGCTCCCCAACAGGTCCAGTTAGCCTGAGAATAATCTGCCAGACACATTGTAGACCCTGGCTAGCAGGGTGGGGCGGGAGGGTGGTCCGCCAGTGGATGACCGATGACAAAGGAGTCGGAGCCAGAGCCTGGTCTCCATGGACAGCATTTATTAGTCGCCATTCTCAGTGTGAAGAGGGATGGGCAGGAGCTGCTGAGGGGGCCGGGCAGCCACAGCCTGGGGAGTCAGGGGCTGCCCAGGTGGGTGTGGGTGCAAGGCGTGTCACCCACACATATTGCATATTCTGTGGCAGTGTGCCCAGGCATAAGGCATTGGGGAAGCAGAAAGGCTGCCTGCAGTGGGAGGGGGTGAGACAGGAAGTGACAGTGGCCTTCCAGTTCCCTAGGAAAGACCCCACTGGAGACCTGCAGTCCCCCATGCTCAGGCCCAGGGCCATTCTGCTGCCTTCCCCACTCTCTCTCTGCAACTTTGGTTGTGGCTCCCTCGGATCTGACAGGACTTGACCCCTCGAGGGCAGGGTCACACACAGGACAGAGGCAGCCAGCATTGTCCCCAGCTCAACATTAGCACAGAGGGCACCTCTCTAGCTCCTGAGACTCACTCTCCTCGCATGGCTAGCCAGCTCTTCCACACTGTCAGGGCGCACACACAGGCCAGACTCTTTTGCTGTCCCCAGAGACTAGTGAACATGACTGTGGTGGGGCCCCTTCTTCCAGTTTCCCTACTGGTCAGGCTGACCTTGCTCAGCCACATGGAGCTGGCTGGGGGGAGTATGGGAAGGAAGCCTGGGGAGGAGGTGTCCTTCCCCTTTCCCCTTTTGTGTGGCCTTGGGAATCGCAAACCCAGGGCCTTGAGCACTCTGGGAAAGTGCTCTACCACAGAGCTATATCCCAAGTCTCATTCACCCTTGATGCTGCCCTGGGCACCAACCCACCTCCAGCCGAGGGTCACCAATTAATTGCAAGCAAAGGGCATCATCCATTTACTGCCTACCTGCTTGGCTTCTGGTTTGCAGGTGGGGGTGTGGCGGGCATACCAGGCCAACCCCCCTGCCCAGAGGGATGTTCCTGGCTGCAGCCAAAGCCTTACTCTAACATCTGGGGACATATGTACTCACGCTGGCTGTGGGGCCAGGGATAATGTCCCAGAATATGCCTGCCACCTCTTTGGCTGCCCAAACTTCTAGAGCTTTAGCCCCTGGCTTTTATTCCATGAGACCCAGCCCTACTCACCTTTCCTGCCTGCGATCAGGTGGTCCAGAGACAAGGACCCATTCGGAGCCTTGGCTTTGAGGCCAAGGGTAGTAGAGACTGAGCCTCAGCAGGGGCCCCGGTCAGGCTTCTGGGTCAGGCTTGATCCTCAGCCACCCTATGCAATCCTAGGGTGTTGGGAAAGGGGCTTTGTTCCAACTGTAGGCTGAGCTGGAAGGAAGAGCACTTGGACTGGGAACAAATCTGTGGGTTCTCTTTGCTACCTGTATCCACCTTGGACAAGTCATGTCACCTGTGTCCTCTGTAAAATGGGCTCAAGAACTTCCCTGGTGACTTGTCTGGAGTGTTGAAACACTCAAACGAATGAGTAGGCAGGACAGGGTTTTCTGGGGCTAGAAATAACTCTACGCATTGAAGAGTTGGTGATCAGCAGGACAGCACGCTGGGGGTCTGTTTCAGATTCCAAGGTGAAGTGTTCCAGTGCCATTGAGAATGTCACTAGATGCCAGGTAGTTCACCTGCAGATGCCCCCACCCTGGAGACCGGGGCCACTATTTCCACACTCCCCTCTCTCCAGCTCCTGGGGCTGGCGAGCACTTTCTTTCCGTTCTGCCCTCTGGGGACTAGCTTAGGGGCTGCTGGGGTTCCATTTTCTCCGTATAGCCATGCAAAATGACACAGAAGGTAGTGGGAGGCTGGAGACACTGCTGGGAGTGAGGGAGCAGAGTGGGAGGGACTGAGGTGACCCGGACATAGATTCCCTGGCTTCGGCGCCCAGGGGAGGTATCAGTAGAGATGCAGACGAACAAACGTGGACGAAAGTCCCCCCAGGAGGTGGGGATCTGGGTCCCAGCAGGGCCTCTGAGGGCCGGGGGGCTTCTGAGACTGTCTTCCCTCCGGGGACCACCCCCAGCCCCCAAGTTTCACATTTCTCGGAATTCGCAGGGTCCTCGGAGCCCAGCCTCCCGCCGGCTGGTGCGAGCAGGCACGATCGGAGAGGGGGCCTGGGGAGGGGTCCCGGGGGGCTCCCGGCCGACCCCCGCGGCGGCGGGCAGGCGCTCACACCGAGCTCCGGCGCTTCCGGAGGCCGCGGAAGGCGGCCAGGCTGTGCAGGCCCGAGGACACCGAGCTGACGGCCGAGCGCGGCGGGGCGCCGCACAGGCAGCGGCGCGAGGGCGAGTCGCCGCAGCGGCCCCCCGTCCCCGGCGACGAGTGGCTCTGCTCCACGCACGTGTCGGACGTGGACAGGTCCCGCGGGATGATCATGGGGATGGAGTACTGCAGCTTCTCGCGGCTCCGGTACCAGAGGCACGAGCACATGGACTGGAAGTGCAGCACCTCGGCGTACACGTGGCGCAGGCCGCCGCCCGCGCGCGCGCCCGCCGCGCCCGAGGCCGCGCCCCCCGCGCGCGCGCCCGCGTCCGCGCCGCCGCCGCCGCTCAGGCCGCTCAGGCCGCCGAGGCCGCCGGCCGCCGGGCCGGGGTGCGAGAGCAGCGCGCGGTGCTCGGCGTCGCGCTTCTCGTCCTCGGCGTTCATGGTCATGAAGCGCAGCACCACGAGGTTGAGGAAGGCGCCGATGACCGTGAGGCCCGTGAGGATGTAGACGAAGCTGAAGGCCACGTACTGCGGCTGCGTCTGCAGCGCCTGGTCCTTCTGCAGCGCCACGTAGTCGCCGAAGCCGATGGTGGTGAGCGTGATGAAGCAGTAGTAGTAGGCCTGGAAGAAGGTCCAGCGCTCGTAGTGCGAGAAGGCGGCGGCGCCCACGCACAGCGTGCCCACGCAGGACACGAGGCCGATGAGCACCATGTTGGCCATGGACACGTCGGCGCGCCGCAGGCCCAGGCCCTTCTTGGCGCGGTGCAGCAGGAGCCTCACGAAGGTGTTGATGCGCTCGCCCAGGCTCTGGAACATGACGAGCGTGAGCGGGATGCCCAGGAGGGCGTAGAACATGCAGAAGACCTTGCCGCCGTC
>PVHP010024462.1:0-26418 GCA_004024765.1 Zapus hudsonius | reverse complement strand
ACGCATGTACACGTACACAGAAGGAAAATCAAAATAAAGTGCTCTCAGGCCTCTGTACCAATGGGTTCACACCCCAGGGTCCCCCAAACAGTTTGAAAGTATCTGGGCAGAAGCCATTGCATTAGCGCTGCATATTTATAGATCCTTTTCCTGCCGCCATTCCCTGAACAATGCAGATGACAGCTACTTACACAGTGTTTATGTCATATTAGGCTTTAGAAGTAATGGAGAGATGGTTTCAGTGCACAGGAGGCTGCGTGGGGGCTATAAGCAAATTGCACCATTTCCTATAGAGTCTGGAGCAAATTTGGTGTTCTCAGAGGTCAGGGAACCCAACTCTCACGGACACCGAGGGCTGATCAGGTGTTCTATTCTGTGTAAGAATCCTGTGAGCATGGGAGGTGCAGACAGACCTCTTACCCTGAGAACTGAGTGGTTCACTGAGGATTCAAGCACACACCCACGAAATACTAAATAGTAAGAGCACTGTGCCAAGGAATATCTGAATATGATGGCGGAGAGATCGGTCCAGAGAGGCTGCAGTATGCAAACAAGGCTCCACAGACTGGACGATTGTAGAAAGGCCAGAAGGAGAGAGCAGCGCACACCAAGGACCTGAGGCACGTGCGGCACACAGGAAGAACAGGGTATGAATAAGGCAAGGAAGGTAGAACATCGCTGGAAAGACATCAAGAAACCAGACAGCCTGGAGAAGGTTCGAAGCGCATTGTGAAAACCCAGCCTGGTGACCCGCACTGCGACAGGGCGAGAGGAGCAGCTGTGACTCCTAATTCCTGCCTCCACGTTTGGGACTCTGACGACAATCAGGAGACCCTTTAACTTACTTTGATATGGAATTTCTCAAATATGTCCACAGATTTTTCTCCTCCTTCTTCCAGGGTTTTCTTTGTAGTGTTAGCTTGTGACTCGCTCCTGGCAAAGCCAAGACGCCAAGTCCTGAGCTTTCAACTCAGATCAGCTGTTCCAAGTCAGCTGCTCACTAGGTGGTGACAGTGGCCCCTTCAATCACTTAACCCCACTGAGTCACCATGGGACACAAAGTCCCCAGCACACAGCCTTCTGCAGAGCATGCGCTGCTCTGGGCCACAGCCTGTGCCTCCGGCTCAGGGGTGGCTCCAATGCAAGCTAGTGAGAATATGGACTGCTGGCAGAGCTTCTGCTGGCCGGATGGGCACAGGGCAAGACTCACTAAGGCAACGATAGGTTCCAGCAGTAGAAGTGAGGATCCCTAAATGTGTGCACCATCGTTCCAGAGTGGAGGCGGGAGCCAAGCAGGGACAGGTCCTGGCAGTGAGGTAGTTAAACGTCAGCGCGTCTGCCTGCCCTGGGGGCCCAGGGGACAGGGTTTCTCTCTCCTGTGACAAGGAGAGTCAAACCTCCTGGGGACTAGAGTAAGGTCCCAAAGGGATTCCACTGTCTCCTCTGAGACCTCAGCACATCAGCAGCTTGGCGAGGGCAGGAAAGTCCGTCTGGCCATGACCACGCCCCCACTGTGAATGTCCCCACTAGGAGGCTGCCTCCTGGCTCTCCCAGCCCATGTCACCCACCTTATACTTCAGTGACTGGCCCAGGGATAATAGGAAGGCCCGTGTCTTCATTCCCTGGGATTCAGGCATTCTTTCTCCCTCCCTCTCCTCTCGTTGGTTTTGTCTTATTGACTGTCAGATGCAAAAACAACATATTCTGGCCATTTGCTTCAAACAAGTCACTCTGCTGGGTGCTTCTCTTTATATAGCAAGTGCTTAGGCAACGCTTACAATGTGCTGGAAACTTCTCTAAATGGCATTTCCACTTTACAGATGGAATACTGGGGCACCGAGAGGCCAAGGAACATGCCCAGGGCATGTTCAGTAGCGCAGCTGGATTCTAGCACGTGGCTCTGACTTTGCTGCTGACACTCCGAGCCTTTAGGCTTTTGTGTATTACGTCACCTGCGTCAGATAGCATGACATCAGGAACCCGGGGCTCAGGGAAATGATGATTTGTCAAGGACCAAATGGCAGAATCCTAAACTCAAACCTAGGTCACTCTGCCTGGTTCAAGGCTAATTCCTCCAACGGACTTCCTCTGGTCTTCTGGTCAGCTTGCCTGTGAGAATCGAGGTTCAGTCCAGAGGTCGGTCAGCAAGACAGCAGTGAGGACAGATGCTGCCGAAAGTGGAGGGAGAGGTCCCTGGGGGTTCTGCAGGCTGAGTCCTCTGGAGGCTGCTGAATTCGCTTGCCCAGGCTCTGGATACGGACCACTTTCCCCTCTCTGCTGAGAGGAAGAGAGAAAACAGGCCAGGGCCAGGGGATGAGTCTGAGAGCCCGTTCTGGGCTTCAGCTTGAACCTGCATGGGACTCTCCAGGCTCTGTTCAAGCCGCTCGGATGCTGTGGATCTGCAGCCAGGCATCTCTATTGAGCTGGCAGACGATGCCCTCGGTCTCCTGAGAACGTGCCATCCGGGCCGAGGCCTCCGCTGTAGCTCAGTGGTTGCGGTCTGCAGTGGTCTCTGGAGCCCCAGGAGTACAGTGGAATTTAGGAGGATGGGGCAGGGGAGGGCAGGGCTGCAGGCCTTCGTCTGTCCTTTCTCCACTGCTCACTACCTCTTTGCTTCAGGCAAAGGCTCAGCACCCTGCGAAGACGGACTAAGATACCCTCCTGTAGTCCCATCCTGACCCATCAAGTCCCCAAACATCCATCTCCATAGCAACGCTTTGCACTTTGTCTCACACCACCTTATCCCTTGCTTTTAAATCACCTTAGGTTTGCCCTCATGGCCTCCTGAAGGCGCACTGCCCTGTCCATGTGAAACCCTGCCAGCCCCTTGCTCTTGGACCCTTGGGCGAAGAACAGCCTGGGATCTGGGGTGCACTCTATCTTCTTATATACATGACATGCAGAGTGACACAAGACCTCCCTCAAATGTTTACTTCTGCTGAGATTCTGTCAGAGGGTGTTGAGCAATGGCTTCAAGTGTTAAGTAAACATCTTAAACCTACTTAGTTCAGCAGTCAATCCCGGGGGCCAAAATTTGATGAGAGGTGGGAAGGCCTGGCAGACCCCCGTCTCTGAGGCACAAAGAGCAGTCGGGAGACCCAAGGCTTTCCTCTGTGATTGGGAGCAGAAGAATGAAGCCCGCAGCCAGGAGAGGCCTTCTGACCCAGCCTGGAGCTGCTGGCTCCCCCTCCAGTCTCTCACAGGTCATGGTCAACCTCAGTAAATTCCATAATCCCCTGCTCCCATCCTCCTTTGTTCTGAGCCTGTGATCTCAACTTCACCACAGCATCTATCAAATCCAAGAAAATGTCCCCTCCTGTCCCCTGCAGGGGCGGCTTCACTAATACATTCTCTGGCTGGCTGGCAAACACCAGCAGCCCTGGGCTTGCAGAGCAGGCGCTGAGTGATGCTGGTGTCCAGGGGCTCTGCAGGCAGTGCTCTGAAGGAAAGCGGCAGATTGCCTGCTGTTTGCTCTGACCCTGGGCAGAGTTTCTCTGGGACTGCTGGGAGCTTATATGGATCAAACGCCACACGTTGAAGGGGACCCAGAACCCCTTCTGCTCTCTTTCTTTGCAGATGCCACCGGTTTAGGGGACAGGCTGCCCAGGCCTCCTGGCCTCCCGGCTGCCGACTTCTCTTTGTCACGAGTAGAGGCCAGGCATGCATTCTGCCCACTGGTCAGGTTTTCAGCTCCAGACTTGGCAACTGTCTCTGCTGCAATGGACTCTGGGAAAACCTATGTCTCCTGTTGGCAATGAGGCTTGGGAGTGGTTCTTCTTTCTGCCCTGACTGCTCTGCTCAGAATGCTGTATTCTAGGCTCAGAGCTGTGACTCCGGTCTGTGTCCTTCTGACCTTCCCTTCCCTCCTCAGACTCTGACCCCAGGTGGATCCGTGTCAGGAGCTTGGAAGCTGTGTGTGGCTCTCTGTATTCGTCTCCATTCTGATCTCCAGCCTGACAGAGGCTTCGACAGAGTTCCAGAGAACAGATGGGAGGCTGTCATTGCATGTTACTGATGCACAGAACGGCTTCAGCTCCACGCATGCCAGAGCACTCGGCACTCTCGTAATTCTTCCTCTGTTCCTCATCCCCAGCCAGGAGCACAGCCAGTTTTGGCAAGAAGGGAAAGAGAGCTTTCTGGGCATTTCTGTAAAGCATCCTAGGATTGATGAGGGACCGGAAGCCCATCTTTTCTTCTCTTACTAGCATTTCTCCAATTCCCTTGTGGAATCGGAAATCAGAAGTCAATAATCTGCTAGCCTAACTTGAGCGACATCTTCGATGGGGAATGCGGGAACCTTCTGGAGATGTTTGTCTGGTTGCAGAGACACTTGAGGGCCACAGGACAAGCTCTGTGATGAGCATTCTAGCAGACAAGGTCATAACGCTGTGAGAATCGGAGCTGTCCAGAAAGATCTCCATGTCACCGTCCTTTGTTTGACAGAGGAACGCAGATATTGGCCAGAGGAGAGAAATGACAGGCCAGGGATGACTTAGGGGGACACCAGGAAGCCAACTCAGGTGCAGGTGGGCGCCTTTTCGGAAAAGTAGAGTGAGGCTGCACAGGAAGGGAGGGGTGTTTTCTTCTAGAGGAAGAGAATGGGGGGGGCGACTTCCTGTAAGATTTTACAAGAATGTCTGGACTTTCCTTTAAGCCATGAATTTACTCAATTCAGACTTTTCTTAAGATTAGGAAAGGTCATCAGCTAAGCAAATATTTTATTGTCGTTTGAATATGAAAAGCCCCCCATAGGCTCTTCTTATTTACCGTTTGAGAAGGCTGTGGGACCTTCAGGAGGTGGGGCCTTGCTGAAGGAAGTGGGTCCCTGACCTCACTTCCTGTTCACCCTGTCTCTTCCTGCCTGGATGGAACGTAGTCAACCTCGCCCTCTTGCGGCCATGACTCCCTGCTGAAACTGGAAGCCAAAACAAACTCTTCAGAAGCTGCTTCTTGTCGGGGATTTGGTCACAGCAGCGGGGTCAGGAGGGAAAACACGTCAGGTGTTTCCTGGACAATTTAGTATGTCCAGGAAGAATTTCACTTTATCCCTCTTCAAGGGATCTAAAGAGAGATGAAAAGCCAATTTCCTTGGGCTTCGTGTCTGCATGAAACTTGGTATGAAGCCTTTGAACGTTGCTAAGAACAGAGCTGGCAAACCTCACATGATGTTGATCTAAGGCTGGGTTTTTCCTGCCTCTCCTGTGATACATCTGCGCAGAGACACGGTCTCTGTCCTAGAAAAGCCACGGTGTATCTGCAGAAACCGGAAACCAAGGGATCAGGCTGTCCTGAGGCAGCAGACAAGGGTTCCTTCCCTTCTGGAGCAAACTTACGTGGCCGGGGAAAGAGCTGTCTGTGAGGGGAGTGAGGCTGATTTGTATCCTTTGAGAGGCTGTTCGTTTACAAAGTCTGTCTATGTCCCGGTTTCAGTGATGTTTGGAGCAGATGGAACCCCTGGGTCTCTGAGAAATCAGCGAGTAGCTGTGGGCCAAGGAAAGACCAGCAAAAGGAAATGGGAAAAGTTCAGCCTGTGGCTTGATCGCGTGGGATGATGGGGACTTGAAGAGATGCCTCTTGACAGACATTGAGAATGAAGAGGAGCAGGAGGAAGGGACGAAGGTGGGTCCTCAGATCCCAGGTGAACCGGACTGAATGTAAATGGTGATTAGATTGTGGGGTTAGGAGAGCGGCGATTTATGGTGAATATCCAGGGATTGAGGAATGCTAGTAATTGGCATTATCTGTCCGCGGTGGCTCTATTGTACCAGGAGGTGAGTAAAGGAATTCTGAGAAGGGAATCATTTCAGACCCTGTTGGGCACTGCCTGTTGGCACTGCTACTGAGGGCATGGAGAACAAAGGGTTAAGGATGTCCGAGTAGGTGAAACCCCGATAATTAGGTAGGTGTTTCCCGGCTCCATCAACCCTGTCTCCCAACCCCCATGGGCCTCAGGAACCAGAATTCCCATCTCAGCATGACTGGCATTGGGTATCAGAAAATCTTCCTTGGACCCATCCCCACGGACCGTGGCTAGAATCATGTGTTTCCCACCACTCAGGCCCCCAAATGAGGGATTCTCAGGTCGTCCATACTCACCTATCCCAGTGCAGGCCGCTAACTCACCACCCCGACCAACCAATCCCCTTTTCTCTTCCCTATTCCCCACTCCCTGGCCCCCTTTTTCCTATAAATGTAAGTTCCCCCAATTGAATAAAGAACCACGTGGATATACTATACACATCTGTTCACGTCTGTGTCTCGCCGGACCCCCCTGCGTCAGCCCCCCAGCTCTGTAGACCCCAGCCCTGAGACAGCGGACAGCTCACTCAGCTCCCACCGCTTCTCTGTTTTCCCTCTGCGGAGGCCAACGGCGCCCCCGGAGGCGAAGACAACAAGACCCCATTCTGCTCTCAGGGTTGATAACAACCCTCCTGTCAACCATTCCCTCCTTCCTCCTATAGACTGCCTCGCCCACCCCAAACAAGGAAAGAAGCCTTTAGACGTTTACTACGTTACATGCATTTTTCTATGGGCTCATCTTTAGTCTCCTAAAAAATTTCACATATTTGTGAGGTCTCCATGAGGAGAAGTGTGTAAAGTAGCTAGTATGCGGGGACCACACACAGGAAGCAGAGCTGACAGTCGCCGTGCCAAGCACAGGAAAAAGGCATGCGCCCGTCTTCATGTGGAAAGTAGCTGAGGGTAAATTACCACAAAGTGATTTCTTAAAGGGTTTTTTTTATTTTTTATTTTTTATTTTTTTTATGTTAAACATTTTTTTTATTTTTTAAATTTAATATTTATTGTCCATAATGAGTTACATTATTTAGTGGGCAAACCATGCGTTGTTATCCCGACTTCCCCAATTCCCCCCCTCCCCATCCCTGATCAGTTGGATATCCTCCTTCGTGGGCCGTCTGGATCAGTCCTTGTCCACAATGAGTTACATTATTTAGTGGGCAAACAATGAGTTGTTATCCGGAATTCCCCAATTCCCCCCCCCCCATCCCTGATCAGTTGGATTTCTTAAAGTTTGAAGCCTTCCTCGCCATTATTCTCATTTTCCTCTCAAATCAATAAATGCATCCGTGTTTGATTTTCCATAATCAGCGGCTTGCCACAAGCATTTCCATCTTACGATTTAAAGAACTGTCAATAAACACACCAGTTCACACAGAGGGGCAGGTGCTTACATCCTCCTCCTAAAGAAAGCTGGTCTTCAGAGTCCAAGGGCTGGTTCCTTCTGGAAACCTCCGTTCAGCACAGATTGGGCCAGGCTTTGTCTCCCGGACTCCTTGACAACAATGGCTTCTCCTCTCACCAGTGTCTGACAACATCAGAATCGCCACCTTCTGGAGCCACTCGGGTCCCTTTGACCTTGCTTTCAAGAACTGCTCCTTATTTGCTGTCAGGATGGGGTACGGAGGTGCTGCGACAATCTCAGTAGCAGGTGACCCCCAAGTTGTGTCTGCCTGAGGCAGTAACCCCTGAGCTCCAGGGCTATGAGGGTGGTGATTTAACAAATCATATTTTTAAACAATGCGATGGCAGGCACTGCTCGAGGGGTCTTTGAAGCGCATTTCTACGTAATGGAGGATAATGAATAGCTCTCACGCGTGTTGAAGTGACACACGCATTAGAAGGGGAAGCGCTTAGAAGCCTGCATAATGAACTTTCCCCATCTTCTTTCATCCTGCTTTTACTTCGTGCTCCACAAATGGTCATTGAGTGATCACACCCCTGGGCGCTGGATCAGAAGGACGAAGGAGCTGATGGCTTGCTGCTTTCCAAGGGGCTCAAGACAGCAGGCCTTCTGCTCCCAAACCTCCTCCCTCACCGGCCACTGGAAACACGCCCCCTTGCTTAGGCCATTGCAGTCTCATAGAAACGGCAGGGCATGGAGTGGCTTCTAGGTGGTCATATTTTGGCCCATGGTTGGGCTCTGTTGCGGGCAGCTTTCTAGTTGCTGCGCAGAAAGAACCCGAGCAAAAGCGGCTTGTGGAGGAAGGGGTTTATTAGGCTTACGGACTCGAGGGGAGACTCCATCCTGGCAGGGAAAACGATGGCATGAGCAGAGGGCTGGACATCACCTCCGCCACAGCACTGCAAACAGCGGCAGGAAGGTGTGCCAAACACTGGCAAGGGGGAGCTGGCTTATATCCCCACAATCCTGCCCCTAACAACACATCTCCATGGAGGTTGTAAAACCCAAACTGTCATCAGTTTAGGATTGATCATTCAGAACACATTCATTTGTTTGTGGGGGACACCTGGATCAAACCATGACAGTCTCCATATCATGTTTGAAGACGAATAGGAAGAAAAGAGGCCACAAATTGACGAGCTTTAATTTCCTGTGGAAGGTGAAGTCGGTCCTTTAGGAAACAGCCTGGGGACTGGTTCCAGGCTCTCAACCAAGCCGACGGGGTTCCGCCACAGCCTGCCCACACCTCGCCCAGCCCTCTGCGCTGCTCCCAGCTCTTCCCTTCTGTCCTCCTTTCACCGACTTGTTGGGATTCTACTCTCTCCACCAGAAGGTCCACTTGGCTCTGCAGTGGTCTCTCCAACACAGGCCAAACTATGACTTGACCTGCCTCATCAAAATTGCCTTTAAGGAGGCTTCTTCCAAAACACATGAAGAGTGGATTTTACAACTGTGTTGGTATAAAGATACGCATAGTGCTGGAGAGATGGCTCAGTGCTTAAGAACACTTCTTTTGCAAGATGAGGGCCTGAGAGGCTGCTGGAGTTCGATCCCTAGGACCCGCTTAAATAGCTGGCCGTGGCCAGTCCTATAGGGGAGCAGAGAATTGCCTAGAACTTGTGAAGAAATATCACTAAGAGACTCTGGCTCCGTAAGAAGGGCCAGAGGGGCAGGGGAGCAGGACACCCAGGATTCTGCTCTGGCCAGCATAGCTGAGCCCATGGGGTGCTGCGTTGGCACATACATGTGCACACATTGCACACTCGTGTGAAAGCTCCGCATGACACAGAATAAAGCAATCCTATCTTTATCAATGGATGAGCATCTGTTCTTCTAACGGAAATGTCATTTCATGGATGCCTGAAAGTGCCCTGGACCCCGGCTTGAGCACCGAGCCTGATGAACAAGTCCACGTTGCCGGAAAGAACTTTCCCGCATCTGCCTGCTCCTCCACTAATCTGGGCATCTCTTGGAAGAGAGCACCCACCATTCTCTGTTCAACGTGGACTTGTTCACACAGAAGCCTCGGGCAGCTCTGGGCAGGATCTCGCCATGCTCTGTGCCCACCGAGGCCCAGCTCTGGGCAGGATCTCGCCACGCTCTGTGCCCACGCTGGGCAGGATCTCGCCACGCTCTGTGCCCACGCTGGGCAGGATCTCGCCATGCTCTGTGCCCACCGAGGCCCAGCTCTGGGCAGGATCTCGCCATGCTCTGTGCCCACCGAGGCCCAGCTCTGCGCAGGATCTCGCCATGCTCTGTGCCCACAGAGACCAGGCTAGCTGGTGGGATCTGCACTGGGGCTGGGCATCAGCGGCGAGGGTGCCCTTGTGGATGAGAGTGGGGAGCAGGTCTTCCATGGCCGCACCTCCTCTTAGCAGGGGTGCCTGGCCTGCCCACAGGCAGCAATGGACCTGCTCCAGTGATCCAAGTGACCTGTGGATGTGGTAGGACCACAGGCTAAGCTCCTCTCTGGCCGGGGAGACTCCATGCTTTCCAAGTCCAGCAAGGCAGCCTGCCAGCAAGGAGGGCCTGTGTTCCCACAGAAAACAGAGAAACATAAACAACACACTTGATAGACTAGCAATTTCATAACTATGGTTTGGGGTCAGTTTGGCTGGAGGGGAGAATTTAATTGCAAAGTTCCAGTGTCTCAACTGCCCAAGGCTAGCAATTGCAGAGTGAAGACTGGAGCCCCAAATGCTGATTATAAGCAGAAATTGAGGAACTGAGGGTGGAGGGTGGAGGGCAGGCCTGCCACAGTCTGTGGTTAGGAGGTGTGCACTTGGAACCTGGCATCTCTGCTTTGAATGGCTCTGAGCTCAAGCAGACTGATCAGCTGGGGGATATTTTGAGGATTCTTCCTAGAAAGGTAAAAACCCGGTGGAGAATTGTGCTAACAACCTACCAGAATATCTTTTGGGGCAGAAGAAAAGAGACGCTTGAGATAGAAACAGCTGGACGGGTCATGTGGGAATGTCTCTCTCCCTCTGGGATGGCTGGCCGTGCTGGGTGCTGGGTGCTGGGTGCTGGGTGCTGGGGGTGGGGAGCCTGTCAAAGCCCATGCAGACCTCTGAACCGAGCAGGAGGGCAAAGAGGAAGTACTGGAGAGAAGTGGGCATCTGGGACCGTTGTACCTGAGTGGCTTCCTTCCCACTGTCCCCTCTTATGGGTTAAATGTCCCCCCCGAAATGTATGTAGTATCATGGGGCCTAAAGAGATGGTGGGAATAGGAGCTGGCCCACAGGCTCATTGCTGAAGGCTTTGTTGCAGCTGCTGACACTTTGCTTTTTCAGATGTTCTGGAAACCTTCGGTGAGGCTGGCTAGAGGAAGTGGATCACCGAGGGTGTGACTTGTCCCAGGTCTGTCTCTCCTCCCCCTTGGCGTGCCTCTCTCTCCTTGTCTCTCTCCTCTGGTCGCCTTTCCACCTCCTCTCTTTTCCTTTCTGCCATGAGTTGAACAACTTTGATCCACCATGATATTTTGTGTCACAAGCGACAGGGCCAAGTGATCCTGCCTGAACCCCTGACAGAGACCCAGAATGCCTCTCTCTTCTTCTCGGGCGATTGTGCCACTCTTTTGTCCCAGAGATGGAAAGCTGACTGGCGCAGAGACAGATGAGAGGGCGGCCGCCGTATCTGTGTCTCTCATCTCATTTCTGAGCCAAGCGCCAGGTTCAATCAACCTTTTGGGACATATGTTTAATGAAAGGTCTCTGTCGTCCAGATGGACCCAACCACTTCCCTCTGGCTCCCTCAGATGTCCCTCTTCCTATGACTGGTGCCATCATTATTTAGGCCGATTCAGGGTTTCAGTCTCTCCCACTCTGTTCCCTCCCAGGGCTTTGCTTTTATGCCCTCTCTCACTGGAGCGTCTTTCCTGGCAGCCTGGGGTGGACACGCCCTGCCTTGGCTTTTTGACAGTCCTGCCCCGAACCCCTTTCAGTCCAACATCACCTTCTTAGCACCATTGAAACACCCTCCTAATTGTTTCTTCGTGAGATGTTTCAGCATCCATACTGGCCCAGAACCTCCTACTGTCCTGCCACAGGGTGTCTCCCAGCCTTTCATCACTGTCATGGTTTGATCCAGGTGTCCCCCACAAACAATTGAATGTGTTCTGATAGATGGATCCTCAGCTGATGGCAGTTTGGGTTTTACAACCTCGATGAAGCTGTGTTGTTGGGGGTGGGATTATGGGGTTCTAAGCCAGCTCCCCCTTGCCAGTGTTTGGCACACCTTCCTGCCGCTGTTTGCAGTGCTGTGGCGGAGGTGATGTCCACCCTCTGCTCATGCCATCGTTTTCCCTGCCAGGATGGAGTCCCCCCTCGAGTCCGTAAGCCAAATAAACCCATTCCTCCATAAGCTGCTTTTGCTTGGGTTCTTTCTGCGCAGCAACTAGAAAGCTGACTGCAACAATCACCTTCTGAGGATGTCTTCACTCGGACATTTGGGAAAACTGGCTTGGAAGGAAAGGCTTTCGTGTCCTACAGACCCAGCTTGAGTCCGGTTCTAGCATTCATTAGCTGTGTGACGTGTGCTGAGTTCATCACTCCAACACTGTTGTTAAAATGCCAACAGTCATTGCGCCCATCTCGCGTGGCCGAGAAGGGAAGGGACGGTGTGAGCTCAGCCCCGCGCTCCTTCCTGACCGTGTGCCAGACTTCCATCGCTAGTGAAGACAGGGCTGCCTCCAAAGGAAGGGAAATCCGCACGGAACGCCTTTTTCCTTTCTTTTTTTTAAGTCTTAAATATATATTTACTGTCCATAATGAGTTACATTAATCAGTGGGCCAACAATGAGTTGTTGGGCTGGAGAGATGGCTCAGCTGTTAAGGCCCTGGGTTCAATTCCCCAGGTCCCACATAAGCCAGACCCACAAGGTGGTGGCTCTGGTGTTCTCTCTCTCTCTCTATCTCTCTACTTGAAAAAAATGAATAAATAAAATATTAAAAAAAACAATGAGTTGTTATCCCCAATTCCCCGATGTCCCCCTCCCCATCCCCAATCAGCTGGATATCCTCCTCCGTGTACCGTCTGGATCAGTCCTTGGGGCAGGGGACCCTGGGTAGCCTAGTACTCAGCCCAGTCCTCCTGCAGAACGCCTTTTTCTATCACATTCTGTGCCAGGCAGCACAGCTCAAGGGCAGTTTGCATCATGGTGGCTAGCCTAGGCTTCCTACCTGACTCCAGGGGGGCCGACCTTGTGTACCTTCCTTCACCTCTTCCTCCCCTTGCAGATGGAGAGTCACATTGTTGTCGCTGTGGCCAACAAAGACACAACAGTTCATTGGGAAAGTGATTCAGACAGAGGCCTTAAGACATGGATGTGAACTTGGTGGAAGGGACACGCGAACGAGGAGGGGCTAGGGATCGGGGGCTGTGTGTCAAAGCCTGGTGCTCAGCCCCATTGGGAACACCAAGAGCTGCAGGAAGTACCGTCAGAAGCATTCACCAGCAGCTTTGGCACCCGCTCATCCGAGGAAACCCCACTGAGGTTCAGCCTCTGCATCTGTCCAGGGAGATCCACCAAGGCCCGGCCTCTGCATTTTCATATGGACTCCTGGCTATGACAAGCTGGGAGGCAGGAGAGCGCCAAGACTGGACGTGAGAGGCCCAGAGTGAGGCTGAGAGGAAGGTCTTTGAGGCTGTGTCTCAGGAAGCAGGAGGAGGCAGGCTTTGCGGACTGGCCTACTGTGCGGCCAGAGGCAAAGATGGGTCTGTGCTCTGCGAACACAGTTCTTCGGTCAAGGTCAGTGCACAAGGTCAGTCCAGAGGGTGGTCATTTCCTCTGAGCCCCCCACCCCTGCCCCCCACTCTTCCATCAGGTTAGACTCAAATCCCAAGTCCCGGTCTGTGACCTGCAGGTCTGTCTCACTCCTCCATTCTGCCCTGCATCCGGGACCCCATGCAGACTGTCCAGTGAAAACCGGCTCAGCTTGCTTGGGTTCTAGGGCCTTTGAATGGTATACTGACCCTATCCAGAACATTCTTCCTCCTGGTATTTGTATTGCTTTCCTCTCCATTTATTTGGAGCTCCATCCAAGGTCAGCTCCTCAGAGAGGCTTTCCCTTACCACCCACCTGAAACAGCCCCCCCAGGACTGTGAGAATACCGTGTCTTCTGGCCACAATGCCACTTATTATTCCTGACATTAGATAACGCACAAGTCAATCATTCATTTTCCATATCCGTTTTTAATATAACCCCTAAAAGGAGAGGACTCTGCCCATCTTATTAACGGCTGCATTTCCAAAGTTGCACAGAGAAGTGGGTCGCTCGCCCAGTGAATGTTTGTGGCATGAATGAATGAAGACTTACAAGTCCCATCACCTGTCACCTCGGCGTCCCCCTTTGCATAACGACAAGTAGACAGGTGAGCGTGGGTCTTGGCCCAGCAGGATAGAGCTCGTCAGACACTCGGCCCTCCCCAGCCCCACCTCGCCTAGACCCCTCCCCTCCTCTGCCCACCCACAACCCTTCCCAGACTTGCCGGACTTGTACATCATAGCAGATAGAAGCCGCTGCCCACCTTGTGGTGCCGTGGAGATATGTTTCCTGTAGAGACAAGGTTAATTTGGAACAGCTCATCCCTTCATGCTGCCGGGCAAAAGTGACTATTATTCAATTTCGGTTTGAAAATCTGTAATAATCTAAGCAGAACCAAATGGTGCTGCTACTCATCAGCCGAAGCACTGCGATTTTTCTCCGGCCCAGGATCCAGCCAGTGCACTATGGGAGCTTGAGCACACAGCCCTCTTTCCTCAGTCCCACTGTCCTCGGCCCTACCTCCTCTCTCCTCTGATGGGGGACAGTATTTCGTTTCAAAGAAATGTATGAAGCGCTAGGTTTGATCATGCTAGACTCAGGAAGCCTCTGGTTCTTAGAGTTCGCATAGGAATCCCCATTCCTCCGGCAAGATGCATGCCAAGGTGGAGGTACCCCCTCAGCCCAGCTCCCCGTGGGACTTCCTCCACGTTCTGCTGACCAACTGTCCCAGCTCTCCAGTGAGTGTGAGATAAGGAGGTGGACATTTTTCAAAAAGTGTTTAATTTCAATACTTAGTACAGCCCACGGTGGAATTGCTGTAACTTCCCCCATCTTTGTTCTTCCTGCCGCATTCAACTGACCATCCATGAATGATCTCTCCTTGAAGGTTGATGGTGTGGACGTAATAAGAGGTGGGCGTGATGGAGGCAGAGACAGGGGAGGGTGTAGAAGTGATCACAGCAGAGCAATGATGACAGAGGCATTGGGGGTACAGCAGGCAATGGGGTAAGGGGACACTTGGTGGCGGGTTGAGTGGGGGTGAAGGTGGCCTGTCATTGAAGGGCGGGATGAATAACGTGCTCAAAGTGGAAACACCGCACATTTTCTCTTCTCTTGCCTCAGTAATGCTTGTTCCCCATGGGAATTATCTGTCCTTTTTCTATCGGCTAGAAGTTTCTGGATGTTTGTTTTGCTAGTCACCAGTTTCTCTGTCCGATCTCTTAGCTTCTGTTTGTTCTAAGATGTTAATTTTAAAAACTGGCATTTGAAAATATGACTTTTTGATAAGCAAACCTTAGTTTTAAAATGATTTATTGTTTGCTTTTATACTTACAGCGATGCAAGATCATTTTTGGAAAATATGAAGAGAGAAAAATCCTAAATAAAATGCAAAGTAAAACAAATAAAGTGACCTGGGACTAAGCAGGCCAAGATTTACCGTGCCCCTCCAGTTCTCCTACCACCCTTCTCTTTTTCCTTTCTTCCTTCTTCGGCCCTTCCTTCCTTCCTTCCTTTCCATGGTCTACATTTAGATATTCAACTGAAATTACAAGTCATATTGATATCAAATTAGATATAAATCAAATTTATATAGTGAGCTTTTCTCATGGCATTAAACATTCCTTCAAAAATGTTTTAAGGCCTGAATAATATTATGCTCTAAGTATATTCCATAATGTATTTATAAGATTGAGTACTGAGGTTATTTCCAATTTATTTTCCTTATAAAAGGTCAGTTTTCCCGGGGCGGCTGAGTGGTGCTCCCCGAGCTGGCTAGGCATATGTGATCAGAGACCGCAAATGGAAGCGGTCGCTGCCCTGGGGGAGCTTTCATCCGGGTTGAGAGAAATGAAGTCACAAATTTATAAACGAGCAACCCAGCTCGCCAAGTGAGAATTACTGGGCTGTGGCGCTTAGCCCGCAGCTAGCTCTCAGGGCAGGATCAGGATCCAAGGCACTGACTAATTCCCGGGCCCCGAGGAGGGATTGGGGGATCAGGGTTTATCCCTCCCATATCCAGACCTGGGTGTGAGTAAGTCCTGCTCCAGTAGAAGTGTCTAGAAAGGGGTCCCCTTAAGCTAACCATCAGAGGCATGAATGAATGAGCCAGGAGGAAGAGAGATAGATACCCTCTTAAGCCGGGGAAGGAGAGCCAGTAAGCTTGGCTGTGGACAAGGAGACACTGCTGAGGCTGGAGAGACCCTCAAAGGCTCTGAGCAGGGGATGTCGGGTGAAAACATTGTCTTAGGAAGATTTTTCTGGCAGCGGAGCCTGATGTATTGGAGCCGGCAGGCCTTGGGGACAGGGACATCTGTGCGGAAGGTGCTGAATTAAATCAAGCATGGGCTGACAAGGCTGGACGCAGGATGGTGGAAGTGGGACCAGAATAGGAAGGGAAGGCAAGAGAAACATTTTAGCAGAAGAGAAGGTTCAGTGGGTAAAGGACAGACTTGGTAATGGGAAGTGAAAGACGAAACCTGAAATCAGCCCATTGGCTTGGGCCCGGTGGAGACCCACTGGTTGGAGGCCTGGCATCTCTGTGCTGGTGGGTCTCCTACATCTTAGAGGCCCAGGGACCCTGGGAGGAGGAATGGGATGGCTATAGACCCAGGCAGGGGGTGAGACTCTCACTGGACAGACAGACAACTAAAATCCTAAGGACAGACTGTCAAAACTGATTTTTTGGTTGTTTTTGTAGACTGACTGCTTGTATTCCTGACCTTAAGTTAGTCTGGCTCATTAGGTCACAGATTTGCTCTGATGTTTTCCATGGCTCCTCAGTGTGTGATCCTGACCCAGAGCTGTGGTCAAGGTGGCGAAGCAGGGCAGGGGTAACGGGACCCCCAAGAGTGAACTCAATGTGTCTGAAGACGAGAAATGTCCTTGAGCCAGGAGGGGAAGAAATGTCTTGGAGTCTGCTAGTGGGGAATCTGATTCTTTCTTACCTCTTTTTCCCTTTCAGAGTCCTTGCGGCCCCGACTGTGCTATAGGCCAGAAACATAAGGGGGAGTCTCATTATTCCTTCTCTTTCTTTCCTAGAAGGGAGAAGTGCCCTTCCAAGAAGAGTCTGGCTACCTTGCGTGAGAAGCAGACTGATGAACTCAGCCCCCATCCAGTAAATTCTCACAAAAGACCCCCATTAGGCTCTCCAAGTGGGCTTTCTCTCCAGAGATGTGCTCTTGCCTCAAAGCAGGGTTCTCACTTTCCTTCCCTTAAGCTCTATAATAAAATCTTGCCCTCCATGGTCTATGGACTTCACTCCTTGGAATTCATAAGACAAGAACCTGGAGGCCACAGACTCAGTAGAAGTTTTGTGGGACCGCGAGCAGCTAGCACCCAACTCCTGTGTTACAGTCCAAGCGAGCTGAGAAAAGCTCCATCCCTCTTAAAGACACTGGAAATTCCTGTATCAATGGATCATGTGACACAGGGAGGCCTCCCACGGTGACCCTCAAGGGCACATTGATGATGGGAATGAGATTCTGGGAGCCCCTTCCCAACGTTTCCTGAGAGCATCTTCCAGGCTCCTGCGTGTATCAACTTTTATCTTTAATGTAAGTGTGACTGATAACGCTGTGAAGGAGAGACAAATGCTCTTTTAGAGTTGAGATTTTTTTCAAGTATTTATTTGAGAGAGAGAGAGAGAGAGAGAGAGAGAGAGAGAGAGAGAGAGAGAGAGAGTATGGGCAAGGTGCCTGGGCCTTCTGTCATTGTAAACAAATTCCAGACACATGCCCACTGCGGGTACAAGGGAGTCGAACCTGGACCAGCAGGCTTTGCAAGCAAATGCTTTCAACCACTGAACCATCTCCTCAGACCTAGAGTTAAGGTGTTTTTAATTTAAAAATTATTTATTTGTTTGCAAGCAGAGATGGATACCAAGGAGAGAGAGAGAAAGAGATAAAGAGAGAGGAATGGAGAGAGAGACAGAGAGAGAGAGAGAGAGAGAGAGAGAGAGAGAGAGAGAGAGAGAAACATACCAGAGCTCCAGCGATTGAAAATGAACTCCAGACCCATGTGCCACTTTGTGCATCTGGCTCCATGCGTGTCCTGGGGAATCCAATCCCGGTCATTAGGCTTTGCAGGCCATCCCTTGGTGAGCCATTTCTCCAACCATAGAACATTCATTTTGATGAAAATTCCCCTCCTTTATGTGTTAGAGTTCATTTTCCCTCATCTCCTTCCTGACCATCTTTGTTGCTAATGATCATCACTCTGACTGTGGCGAAGTCGAATGGAAATATTGTTTCAATTTGCATTGCTGGATGCCACTTCTTCTGAACATTTTCATGAAATGCCTTTCCATTTGGACTGTTTAATGTCCTTTCGTGTCAGTTTGCTCTGTGGAGCATTAGAAGCACCAAACCACGGGAGGCATGATGGGGTCCGAAGTCAGGGGGAAGAGCGAGAAAGAGAGACAGAGACAGAGACACCCTGGAAGTCTGAAGACCAAAGTGAGGTTGTCGGCTCTTAGGAGTTTCTGGGCCAGGAAGAAATTTCTCTGCCACATGACCCAGCCTGTGTGCCATGGAGGTACTAGATGAGATGCAAGGCCATAACCCAGGTGGCCTTGGGTTTCCCTGGCAACAGGCGTTGGTCTTACTTTGCTCTCCCTTGGGCTTTGGATAGCAGGGACCTCTTAAAGTGATAGCATCTCTGTTCTAACAATGACTTTCTATTTCATTGGAAGGGAAAGTCCTTCAAAGAAGGGACCACCTAAGGCCTCACAGCTGACAAGAGTTAGAACTGGGGGCTGGAGAGATGGCTCAGTGGTTAAGGCACTTGCCTCCAGTGCCTAAGGCTCTGGGTTCAATTCCCCAGGACCCACATAAGCCAGACCCACAAGGTGGTGGCCCTGGTGCTCTCCCTCCCCCCCTCTCTCTTTCTCTCTCTCTCTCGTTTCTAATTGAAAATGAATGAATAAAAATATTTTTAAAAAAGAGTTAGAACTGGGATTCAATAGTCTCATCACAGGATGTGATAAATACTTGAAAATTATCACACAGCAGGTTTAAAAATTGACCCGAATTACACAGGGAAAAGTGGCAGGTCTCCCAGGACACTTAGCTGTCTCTGTGATCAGATCATCCCACAAACACTCATCATCCCATCCCTCACTCCTGGAACTGAAAGACACAGGAAAATGGTCTGAAAACTTCCCCTCTCTGCGTGCCAGCAGCGGGGGTCAGACTTCTATCTCCACATCTGAATGACTAGGCTTCCACATTTTCCCATCGGTTGCTCCTAATTGCTTTAGGAAACCTTGGCTGATCCTGCTTTGTCACCATCTACAGTATTCTGCCTCCTTCTGATCTGCAAACCTGTAATAACTGGGACGCGAAAACTGTATCTGGTATCAGACTGGCTTGGTGGGATGACAGCTGAAGGTGAGTCCTGGGAGAGACCTGTCCCCAGCTTTCCCCAAGCCTTCATCACTAATGAAACATGAGTTGTCATGGTGATGGGAGAGCAAGTAGGACTAGAGGAGACTTGAGAAAATATTGTAACACTGGGAGCCATAAAATCTTTGTGACAGCCTATGTCTCCGTGATGAGTTGGGGACATCATCTTGCCTTCTGCTGTGATATGTTTCAGACATTATGAGGGCAACATAATACCCTTGGATTATTTGAACCAGATGGGTTTTTGCCTCCACTTAGCTGGGGTCCCAAGAGGACACTGATACCTGATACTGGTAATAGCCAAAACCGTACATAAATTATCTACAGAACCCAATCGGAGGTACAATGGAAAATTCTAGGAGGGAGTTGAGACCTGGGAGGACATGCTCTGTGCCTTAGTGATTTTATATGATGTGCTCCTTCCTCCCCTCAGAGAAATAGGAAAAATTTTAGGTACCCGCACAGTTCGTGAGACATCATTGGGGTGATGGCCCTATGTGCCAATTGACCCAGTAGGACCCTGGTGTATCTCTGTTCTCGTGGATTAACTGTAAAGCAAACATCCAGGTTTGGCTAATAGAGGAAAACCCTTGATAGAGCCGTGGTGGTGGTTATTGGGGTTCCTCGGCAGAAAGAACGGCCCAGGCCGAGGCCAGTGGCTAGCAGGAGGAACCCCAAGACTCCATCTCTGTGTGACTCCAAGAACTCACCTCACCGAGGGGCTGGTATGCCTACAGTGACATTAAGCAGAAAGTCAACAGCAAAGAATAAACCAGACCCCTCATTCAAGGTGTAGAAAAAACCTAAGTAAAAGCAAACAAAAACCAAAACAGGAAAAGGAAGATCAATTGGTTGATTCAATAATATACCTAACAGCTATTTCTCTGAGAAAGATAAATTTCAAGATATTTTAAAATAAGAAATAGAAAGCAAGAGAAAACAGATTTTGCAATGAGAGAAAAAAGATGCAAAATCCGTGTAAAAGCCGTTTTTGAAATCCATAATCCAAACTGTTCACATCGATGGTTATAAATTTTAGGTTTTTCATGATATTGGCTTGCTGATTCTAGTGTGTATTTTATTTCAAAAAGAAAGCTTAATGAATAGCTTTGTGTATTATTCTCTCCTATGAAATCAGTTCTAAGTTATTTGACAGTTGGTTTCTGCCAATTGTTCAAACAACAGACAGTTTCCATAGTGTGTAATTGATTAGTTAGTATCCAAAGGAAGAAATAGGAATCTTCTGGGTTCGTTTTCAGAACAAGCATTACCATGACACGAAAGCTTGACAGAATGCCACCCCACAAAGCACAGCAGAACACTGGCTGGGATCTGAGTTGTCAATATTGATGCAGAAATCCAAAGCAAATGTCCAGTGAATCCCACTCAGAAGTATGTTAAAAGAACTATGTTATCATTCAACAAAGCTCAGTTTATCCCAAGATGAGGCTACAATAACCATAACAAGGGGTCGGGCCTTTCCAGAACACATTTGAATTCATAAGAAAGCCCTAAAATCTCAATATGAAACGGACAGCCTATGAATGGACAATTCGCATAAAATAAAAATGGCTAATAAGCATATGAAAAGTATTAACCCTGTTAGTTATCAAAGGAACACAAATGAAGCATCACTTTTTGTAAATCAAATTAGCAAGGCTTAAAATAAATAATAGTAACACTGAATGCCAATAAACATGAAAATATGCCCAGCCTCATTAATTCAGGAAAATGCAAATTAATACCACAAGAAATGCCATCTTACACCCACCAGCTTGGCAAAAATTGAGAACTCTAGCAATGCCATATATGGGGGGGGGAGTATGGCAATTAGGGCCTTATGGTTTTGCTAGAGCACAAACCTGAGAATTGATTTATTATTATTTAAAAGTAAGGAAGTTGTGCGTCCCTTCTTCCACAAATGCCTTACCTGGTTGTGTGTTCTCAAGAGACAATGGTTGTCAGCTATTTTCTTCTAAAACCTCCCAAAAGTCAGAAAATATATTCACTGCTTACGCAAATTAGAATTGTCATCTAAATTTTTCTTGGAGACTTTAGTATTGATATGGAAATTTGGGGCATCTTTGAAAACTAGGGAGCTTTTCTCAGCTCTTTGGTTGCTCACAGTTACACAAAATGTCCACTGAGTCAGTGGCCTCCGGGTTCTTGTCTTGAGAATTTGACAAATGACATCCACAGACCACAGAGGGTAAAGTTTTGAAAGATTTTATTTTAGAGCTGAGGAGAATGAAGTGAGGCAGGGCTCCTGCTCTCAAGGGAGGAGGGAGGGCTGGAGAGATGGCTCAGCGCTTAAGGCACTTGCCTCCAGTGCCTAAGGCCCCGGGTTCAATTCCCCAGGTCCCACATAAGCCAGACCCACAAGGTGGTGGCCCTGGTGTGCTCTCTCTCTCTCTCTTTCTCTCTCTCTCTGCATCTCTCTGCTTGAAAATGAATAAATAAAATAAATAAATAAATAAAGGGAGGAGGGAGTCCAGGCAATGGGAAAATTCACCCGAAGACCCTGATTGGGGTCTTTTATGAATTTTACTGGATGGGGCTGAGTTGGTCAGTCCAGGCCCCTCTTAGGTGCTCCAAGAAAGGGAATAAACCCATTCGCATTCCTAGAAAAGGGACATATATTTATTGGCAGGAGGCGAGTATCTCTTCTAGGAAAGAAAGACAAAAAAAAGAAAAACCAGAAAAGAGGAGAAAAAAAGACAGCTTCCCCTTACATTTCTGACTTTCAGCAAGGTGGAAGATTAGCCAGAGCCAGGTTCTCCCCCCCAGGCTCAGGGACAGCTTGACTCCTGAACCACTTCAAGTTTAATTTCAGGGGTCCTGTTGCCCCTCAACTGCCTCAGTGTAAGCAATCAATATCATCTCTCATGGATCAATTTTGGATTTGGAAGAAAAACATAATCAAGCTCTTTAACAATTTAAGCTTTTAGGCGTTTTTTCCCTTAACCTGGCATTTTATTCTAAATAATTTTATCCCAATTTTAACAGGGTTTTATGCTTAAAGTTTTTAATTGGCTACTCCACTATGCATTTTTAGAGCAAAATTTATGTGCATAAATTGAATTCTTCAAAGATTCTCTGTATGACCTTTAGGCTCTAAGTATTAGCAATTTTTTCTTTGGGGAACATGTCATCCAGGGTACCTTGTATCCATGATCCCTGACCATGGTTGTGCCTATCTGGCTCAGAATAACTTATTTGAAAAATTCTTTTTGATTGCTGGGTGTGGTGGGGCATAACATTAATCCCAGAATTTGGGAGCAGAGGTAGGAGGGTGTCATGGTTTGATCCAGGTGTCCCCCACAAACAAATGAATGTGTTCTGATAGATCGATCCTCAGCTGATGGCAGTTGGGTTTTACAGCCTCCATGAAGCTGTGTTGTTGGGGGCGGGCTTATGGGGTTATAAGCCAGCTTCCCCTTGCCAGTGTTTGGCGCACCTTTTTGCCGCTGTTTGCAGTGCTGTGGCGGAGGTGATGTCCACCCCTCTTCTCATGCCATCGTTTTCCCTCCAGGATGGAGTCTCCCCTCGAGTCCGTAAGCCAAATAAACCCATTCCTCCACAAGCCGCTTTTGTTTGGGTTCTTCCTGCACAGCAACTAGAAAGCTGACCGCAACAGAGGGTCACTGAGTTTGAGGCCAGCCTGGGACTAGAGTGAGTTTGAGGCCAGCCTTAGCTAGAATGAGACCCTACCTCAAAAAAACAAATCAAAAAATTCTTCTGGATTGTGTTATCAATATAGCTCTTAATACACATTTGATCAAAACAATATGAAAACGTTGCATATTTTGTTGGATAATTACTAATTAGGAAGACTGAAATGCTATTGGAAATGTGTATCTTATTGACGTGTGGATAAGGAGTTGATTTCAATACATTCATACATCTCTGAATAAGTATGATTCAGGCCATAATGAGACAGAAGACAGTCAGCGTCCTGTGCGTTCACACTGATTGCTTTTATAAAAGTCAGTGCTAAGAATCCTTGTTCTTAATAAACGGGAGGATGGAAAGGATTTTCTTCAGTCATGCCCCTTGATTCTTTAAATTCATCAAGGTATATGCCAAATATCACCTAGTGATTTGTTAGTGATGATTTTGTCAACAGAAATTACTTCTGATAATCCAGCAGCTGAAAGCTTGGTTACAGAAAGAAATAACTGGAAAATCTGTTTGTTATCCATTCATTAAGGTCTCTTGCTTCCTCACCACCACCATAAAACCTTGACATGTCTCTCTTTGTTTCTCACCAAGGGCAGTTTTATGTTTCAGTTTGCATTCATACTGAGTAGAAATGCAGATGACTGAAGGCTTCAGGAGGGTGTGGGTATAAAATCCATGACTTGTAGGCCTGTCTCTGGAATCCACTGAAAGCTCGTGTTTCCCAGGAACCAACATGGTCAGGTTCTAAATCTGTCTGGGAGAAATCGTCACTCAAGGATACTGGGAGTCACAGACAGAAGTTTTGTCCAGAGTATTGTCCATAAAAAGGCCTGAGCTGAAACAGCCTAGAGGTCCATCAGCAGGAGCCATGATGAATTCACACAATCCTATACTATATGGCAGTGAAACCAATAAGATTACCAACCAACTTGCTGAGAAAGATACAGTATGATAGTATATTTACAAAGTGAAGAACAATGAAATGAAATTGCAGATTCCTTCAAGCATATTCAGATGTAACAACATTATAAAGAAAAGAACAGTGAATGGCAATTCTGATGTTTACTTCTGGAAGGT
Organism: Zapus hudsonius; assembly: GCA_004024765.1. Classification (NCBI taxonomy): domain Eukaryota; kingdom Metazoa; phylum Chordata; class Mammalia; order Rodentia; family Dipodidae; genus Zapus; species Zapus hudsonius. The sequence continues at coordinate 2,787 of PVHP010024462.1, read as the reverse complement.
GGGGAGACCATGGTGTACCTGGTAGACTTTTGGGAAGAAGCTTATGAGGAACCGAGCTCTTCGGATTCTCTTTTGGAACCTGCATGTTGTATTTCGAAGTATTTCTTTATGCTGCAAAACGTCCATAATTTATTGTAATATGACATGCATACTTAATGCCTGCAAAGAATGATGCATTCTTGAAGTGGTTTTAATGAGACCAACTTTTTCTCTTTGTATTTCTTTTGGGATTAAGAATGGATACAGTCTTTGGGGAGAATTATTTAGAACTGTTTATAAAAAGTCTTAAAAATGATCATACTTTGTGATTTCATAATTTTACTTCCGGGCTTACATTTTAAAATTAATAGACTTTATATAAAAATAATGGTCAAAGATATTTATCACAATATTGTTTGAAAAAGAGAAAAATTGGAAATAATATAAACACTCAATAATAGGTGAGTGTTTAAATAAACTTGTGAGATGACAGTATAGTAGCTCCTTCACACATTAAATATATTTTCAAATAATACTTAATTATCAGAGGATCCCCCAAATCTCTTGATTTACTAGTAGAATAAGACTAGAGAGCTATATACATACACACGTTTGGTTCAATTGCCATCACGTGTGTTTGAGAATACAGTGGGATGAGGACACAGCTCCAGAAATGCCTCCTTTCTATGTTGCAGGTCTTTGCCAACTTCTCCTTCCAGATACTGTATGACCTCTCAGGTTGGGACTTGAGCAAATGCCTACTCACCCCAGGTACAGCCCTGATGACGGAACAGAAAAATAAAAGATTCCACCCAAGTCTAGCTTGGTGAACTGATGAGTTCTTCAGGGTTGCTCACAGGAACACAGGGAACCCAAAGGCAGCTGAATCACCTGAAAGGCCCACATCGGCATGGGGGACAGACAGCTCATAAAAGCTACTTTTCTGGAGATTTTTGCACAGTCTGTGGGCAGTTGCACTGCAGAGCGGCCTCTCCCTCCAATAATTTTTACTGTATTTGTAACCTTGCAGAGGGTCTTGTGAATTGTACAAGTTCTGTGAGCTTCCTGAGTCTAATATGCCTCCTTCCACCCTCCAAGCTTCAGGCACCTTCCCCTCCCCCAAATGCATCAGGAACCTCTGGAGAACTGGGGACCCCAAGGAACCAGAGCCACCCACCACCACACAGCATCCAGCACAGCCAATCGGGACAGCAGATCCATGGACCCAACCAGCCTAGCTGAGCCCACAGTGTGACAAAGAGTGAGCCAGCATAGGTGAGACAGAAGCCATCCCAGAAGGTAAGGGTGTCTTACATGGCAATACCTGTCCCAAATCCAGGTATAGAGGCCTCTGCGAGAAGTGCTATCTGCACCTTCCGTGTCAGGGCAGGGCAAGTGTTAGAGTTTATTGATATATTTTTGGTCGGCTTTACTATTCATCAATAAGCTGGGTCTTAAGAGTAAAGTTATCACTTTTGATATCTCGATTTATAGGACCTTTTGTCATTTTCTTATGTCTTTCTTGGGGGCAGGGTCTCACTCACTCCCATGCCAACCTGGAACCCATTATAGACCATGGCTATCAGCCTCCCAGTCACAAGATTAAGGGTGTGAGTTAGCACACACCCTGAAGAACTTTGGCTTAGTTAGATTACCTGTTCAATCTCCACTCTTGCATACATACTCTGCTGGTCTTCTTTATATGCAAATATTGTCCAGCTGGATATTAGGACTATATTTTTCTCCTCCCAGCCTACTAGAAGATTTGCAGAGCAGGCAACTACAACACATTGGGTCACTTCTTTCGTTACTCTGGGAGTAATATAATCGCCACACCTGGCCTCTTAGGCTCCCACCCCGAAGATATAGAACCTCTGATCTACACATCTAAGAATATAGCAAATAATTAGAAACCCAAACATTGAATTAACCCAAGATAGGAAAAAAAATCGCTACATTATAATATAAGAAACAAAAAAATCAAGACTATATAATTCAACCAAAAATTATAAATCCATCAGAAATGACCTCCAGTGACACTTACTTAATGCCTGACAAAGAATTCAAAAGAATGATTATAAATTTGTTCAAAAAAGTCAAAGAAGAAATCAAACCCCAGAAAGAGAACACAAGAAGTCAGCTTAAGGAAATAAGGATATTGATAAAATATATGAATAAGCAAGTATGAAGAAAGAAACTCCAGTCAGAAATGTCAGAAATGAAAGATACAGTAAGTCGAATATAAAATTGCATAGAAAGTATCACCAGTAAAATGGGTCAAGGAGAGGATACAATATCTCAAGGAGAAGACAAGGTAGCAGAAATAGAGCAGCCCAACAAAGAGAAAGACAAACAAGAAGGTATGACTGGGAATCTCAATACATTTGGGGCAATATGAAGAGATCAAGCAAGAATTCAGGGTAGAGTAGGAGAAGCATTTCACACAGAGGGCCTAGTAGAAAAATCATAGAAGAGAATTTCCCCCACATAGGGAAAGTGATAGCAATGCAGATACAGGAAGCACTTAAATACCAAACAGACAAAACCAGGAAAGAACCTCTCCGTGCCATATTGTAATTAAACTACTGAACACACAGACCAAAGATAATACATTAAAAGCAGAAAGAGAGAAGCATCAAGTAACCTATGAACATAAGCCCATCAGGATAACTGCAAACTAGTCAACAAGAACCTCAAAAGCCAGACAGGCTTGGAGTGATGTATTTTAAGTTCTGAAAGATAACAATTGTCAACCAAGATTATTATATCTGACAAAGCTATCCATCACAATTGAAGGAGAAATAAAGA
>PVHP010024461.1:0-25978 GCA_004024765.1 Zapus hudsonius | reverse complement strand
TTTTTTTTCTGCATTTCTCTTCCATTTAAAATATTAAAACCTAGTGGTCTGTTTTGGGTCATTAAATGCAAGGAGAGTACTACATTAAACTGTTAAGTGCCATTTGTAAAATAAAATTCCTTCCCTCTATACCACATATGCTATATGTATTTAATTTTAAATTGTAAAAATTATGTAATAGAGATAGAAAGAAAGATACATTCATACATACATAAATGCAAAGTACAAAATTTTATAAATGCTAAATTATGGAGGAGGAGAATTCCATACAGTTCAAGTAAGCCTCCACAGCTCAGTTCCAAAGAATCATATTTCTGAACTTATTTTCAATTTGAATATGATATTTATGTATAAATCATCAGAGAGTATATAAACAAATACTTATAACATGTTAATGTGTACAAACATTTCCATTAAATATATTTATTTTTGAGAGAGATGGGGAGAGGAGAGAGAAAGAGGAAAAGAGAAACAAAAAGAAAATATGTGTTACAGGGCATCCTGACAATTAACCTTTCAGAAGGACTCATGTGCAACATTGTGCATCTGGCTTTACAAAGATATTGGGAAATGGAAGTAGGCTTGTCAGACTTTGCAAGCAAGTGTCTTTGACTGCAAAGCCATCTCTCCATGCCCATATATATTCTTTTAGAATGTGGTGATTTCAATAAGCCAAAATGATTTTCTTGTTGTTAGAAATGTTATATTTATTAACTAATTTAATACTTTGAAAACCTCTGAGGAAGATGTTTTACAGATTCAGACACTGAGGTAGGTAAACACACTGAAAGGTGTTCAAGGCCATATGGCAGCAAAAAACATACCAATATTATCACTCACATTATATTTCCCCAAATCTATAGTCTTCTCTAGCTCAACTTGACTTCTTTTTTATAACGACAGTTCTTATTTTAATATAGATGGCCTACAATTATATTTCCATAAAAGTAATAGTATAATAAAACACATTAGTTGATCTTATTAGGAAAACATAAATATTTTCACTCATTTTTCCATATCAAATTTTAAAAAATCTGAATAAGTTCATTTCTCTAACGAAATCTTATTCTGAGTTTCAAAGCATATAATTGTTAGAGTTATGTGCACTGAGGACTCCAATGGAACATGACTGTGTCATTAAAGCCATGTCAAAGCTATGCCAGGACACAATGCTAAGGAACTCTTTTTAGCTCCAGTTCTCAGCACCAGAGTCAATCAGGAGGCCAGTGCCCAGCTCAGGCATAGCACAAACTATCCTTTTGGCTGAAAGCTGACATTCAAATAGTAAGAGGATTGTTTCTTAACACAGTTGCCTGAACTTTAAAGGTATATTTTCATCTGTCCAAATATAAACTGTTTTATATTTTTTATATAAATGAAGGAAACAGACAAGGAACTGTGAGTTGCAACTTAAAACTGTATCCTCAACATACTGTGAACCCTAGATAATTATACATTACCCACTGAAACTTCTCCCAAGATTACCTATTTCCATACCATATTCCTACCTCCTCCACAGACTCATCTTTTCACTAGTTATGTGACCAAAAATGTTAAAATTTACAGAGAGTTTGAAAGAATTGACCACATAGCAAAGTACTGCTTTCTTAAAAGATCAGAAATATTAATATGTATCAATTTAGCAAACTGAAAATGGAAAAATACACAATTTTCTCTAATGAGCAGGGTTTAACATAGAATGGATAAGTTTAGCAGATAGGTAGGTGCAGATAGGTAGGTTACGTGGCCAAAGGATACAAATTCAAGGCAGTACATTTCTGTAGGTAACTTGAGGAGATATCTGTATCTTTTCAGGTTACCTATAATTAATGTGTGTGTGTGTGTGTGTGTGTGTGTGTGTGTGTACATGTACTTTGGCACACACCTGTAAACTTGGGGGTGACAGCAGGGGCACAAGGAGCTAATGGTAGCCATGGCTATATGAAACTGCTTTAATTTTATAAAATCTTAAAATTAAAATAAATAAAATTAAGCAACACTGAAGTTGAGATTCATAGATTTGAATTCAACTGAGCCCAAACCAGGTGTTCAGAGTTTAGCTGCTAATGGCAGTGAGATCACAGTTAGGGGCATGATAACTATAGGTTCATATGGCCCAAATACATTCATGATTAAAAAAAGGAAAGTCTTAGAAGTGTTACATGCTAATTTGAGATTTACAGGTTTTTTAAAAAACCCTTCCATTTGGAGACATTGTTTGGTATTACATATCTAGTTTACAGAAAAAAAAATACAGCCTTCTCCCCGCATGTTACAATCAAGTATTTGATTTTTAAGTGTTAAATATGTTTTAATTTTCCTTAATATTTTTTGATTGTTAAACCTCTGATAACCACACAAAATAGGATAGCAGCTTCCTCCTGTTTTGGTGCTGAGATTAAAAGGAAGCATGACTTTCTATCCATCTCTTCCCACTATCTGAAGGACACATTTTAGTAAATAGGAAACTTCAAAAACTAAAGGAAATCTCTTTCAAAGACTTTTTTTCTATCAACAGAAAGATTCTGCATAATAAAAAAATAGCATAATATTTATTCTCTCTTCATTATAGGGATTTCCTACATAGATGAGTAACACAAATTTATGAAGGTCAATGTACAGGAAAAATGGTATCGAATCATCCTCAAAGTCACTATGGAGAGCTGAGAAGTTGTAACTGCTTAGGAGGGGAACCCAAACTTCAACAGATCACAATTAAAATGGATGCCTCGCACATTTCCCACTGTAATACCATCATTGTTGGCCTCAACCACGTGGTCCATCAATCACTTTTTTTCCAAAGCAAATCTCTGATTATTTCATTAAACATATTAGAAAAAAATAAAACAACAACACATCAACACTTTAAAAAATTAGTTCTTAGATATGGAGTTTATTATTATTATTTTTAAATCAGTCTACAAAGACTTCACCAACAATCTCACCCTAAACTGTAGAAATAATACCCCTTCTTCCTTATCATATTCTGTAACAAAGTCTTACCTCCAAAATGTGCCCATTTATTCCCACCTCTTTGCTTCTGTCTCTTTTTTTTAAAATAAATTGAGTTTTACCGAACTTCACACAAATGCTTTTCATGCAGCTCAAAATGTCAATTACTTTTGTAACCAATTCTTTCATGGCAAAATAGTTAAATTAAAGCATCTCCCTCCTGAATGCTCCTTTCATTAAACTTGACAAGTTGTCAACCAAACATGCGAGTTATCTAAGTTTACCCCTCATTTAACATATCATTTTACTTAATGTTTCTTGTGGTAGCAATCTTGAAAGCCGTTGATAGATTTGGGCCATAGCAGGAACATAGCAGTCTTAGAGATGAAAAGTGTCAACCCAAGATGATCTTTTATTTCCTATTTTTCTCTTGTTATCTTATTATGTCCCTTCACAATTATATTACATGACACTCAACTGTGCACTATTTCATTGATACTTGTCTTTGTTATTATTCAAGTATACAATTATATAGGGCCAAATCAGCATCTTTTAAGTCCGAGGTTGAGAATTGAAATGTAGTTCTGACATTAATAATTTTACATATTTAGACAGACTATGAACTGCATCAGAGTTTTAATTTATTTATAATGTTTGGAGAAAAACCACGTTTCTTAAGATATTTTATTAGGATCAAGTAAGATGGTTCATCTTAAGCATATAGGACACACAAAACATTTTAAATTAATGTTCAATGTATTTATTTTTATTCACTATCTCATAAGCTACACTGTCTTGTCTAAAAGCAATTCCCTAAAGTCAATTCTGAAAAATTCTTCAGAGGGTATATAGCAAGACTCTTTCTGACTTCAACAAAATTAGGCCTGTTCATCAAATGTGACATCAATAAGAATGGGAACAGAACTTTGTAGGTCTCCACCATTTTATCTGAAATGAGAAACTTGTGACGTGAGGAAGAGATCTCCCCAGTAGGTGATCTGACTGGACCTGCAGGCTCTACTTACTAGTCACAGATGCTCAGACAGGTCCTCGCCTTCTTCCGCTTGTCATCTCTTCACCTGCAAACATAAGGAGATTGGACTAGAACCACGTGCATATACATTACTTGTGGTATTGGTGGTTTTCATTTTATAAATTAAACTATACTGAAAGGTAAAACATGAAAGAGAGTTTGCTCTAAATGAAACAACATAAACTTAATGACTCCATATTTTAAAACCCTTAGATTTAGTCCCACAATGTAGATTAAACCGGGTTAGAGTAAATATGGGATTGGTGCAAAGTTGTCGTAACTGATCAGTTACTCAGGTCTACTCAGAAACTGTGCATAAGACGACACTTGAGAAGTTAGAAGCCAAAAGAATTATCTCCACAAGTACTTGAAATACATTATTTAGCTAAATAATTTCTACAGGGAAAACAAAATAGAAAAAAAAAAGAAAAAGAAAATAGCCAGGGAAATAGCTCAGTAGGTAAGACGATAGTGCAAACATTGGTGCTTGAGAAAGCCTGAGTTAAATCCCAATCACCCACATAAAAACTGGGTGTAGGCAGGCACATACACCTGTAACCCCAGTCAGGTGCATGGGGGTTAGAGAAAAATAGAATATCATGTGGCTCACTGCTCATCCAGTCTGACTGAAAATAAATAAATAAATAGATAGATAGATATATAGATAAATAAATAAATAAATAAATACTGACCATTGCAGGTTCAGTGAGAAACTGTCTCAACGGAAAACAGCAGAAGACTGGATGAGGACAACTGCCTTTCTACAAGGGCCTCCACATGCAAGCACGTGGGCTTAGGTATCTGCACGTGCACACATCAAACTACACGTGCTATGTGCTCACACGTGCCAACAAAACATAGCTTAGCTTATAAAATATATAAAATTGAAAAATATGGAAATTTTTACACATTGTTTTTCATTTCAGCAACTAAGTTGAGAACACCATTCATGTGGATAAATTATGATTTCACAATTTTACCGTGCTAAAACATGTTATTAGATGTCTAAAATAGCATGGAATGGTCATTATGCACAAACCTTGCAAAAACATAAAGGCATTAAATACGTGCATCGGAGTCAGAGTTTTCAAAATATTTTAATATTACTTTTTGGGGGGAAGTTACATCTCTAAGCTGCTGTAAAATGCAAATAATTATATTTAGTCACCTTGCTTTTGTTGGTGTTTTATAATTATTAAACAATATGTGATATAGAAAACCACTACCTCAAAAAAAAACACTACCTCATACTAAGGGAATAAATAACATTAATTCACCTTCCCCCTATTTTTTAAAAAATAATTCCTTTTGCAGTTAACATTGCTCATCCACAGATTGTGAAGCAATGCTGGAACCTCAGATAGTTAATGCTCTTCTTCCCAGTGGTTTCTAATTTCCTAACCCTTGGAAACTGTTAAAACAAAGTCAAATAATGGCACTGCTGTGACATAAGTGTAAGCTTGGATCAATACTTTGTGGTTCCTGGAATAAATTGCAATTAAAGGGCCAGTGTTTGATTACTTGACAGTAGGCAGTCTTTCTGGCCCAAATCAACTAACATCCAAAGGATTTCTAAGTTGATTAGTGTGGAATTCACATGTATTTTACCAGGATACTATCAGGTGACACTGACTCCAGTCTGTTTTAGATCATGTCCCTGAATCTGCATGAGTTTATTTCTTCGAAAAACTCTTTTTAAAATTTCTAATCATATTAAACACTGAGGAAAACCATGCAGCCTAAATAGTTTATGGCTCAGAGAAAGTTCTCAATGAATATTTATTTGATACATATATATATATATCATGGAAATTTAAAGTTGTTATTTATTATAGGATATACTATATTTTACTGACTCAGATAAATAGACATATAGTTATATAATTCTACAGTATTTTTAGCTGTTTTATGTGACAGTAAACAAAAAAATACATAGAAGGAAGGAGTATCATCAAATACAGTTCTTGACTTAATAAATCAGGATACTAAGAACAAAACACTGAAATAAACTATAAAGTGACATATGAAGGCTGGGAAGGTGCTTAGGCATGAATGTCTAAAACTACCAATGTTCAATTCTCCAGTACCCAGTTATAAAGGTAGGTATGGCTACGCACATCTATAGACCCAGTCTGTAGAGAGAACAGAGAACTTCTGGAACTCACAGATCAAACCTTGGATCTCTGGGTCCAATGGGAAACATGTCTCAAGGAAATAACGGAATGAGAAATAGAAGAGAAGGACACCCGAAGTTCACCTCTGGACTCCACACACGAGGCAGGATTATCTCTAAATACATAAGAGCATACATGTCCACACACCTGATAGCACACACAAAACATACTCTACACATACACACCACAATAAAACATACACACACACAAACATGATACAAACCAAGAAGCAAAATATATATACTTGCTCTTAATGATTACTATCGTGAAAAAGAAATTGTATTATATGAAAGCAAATAGGTATTTTACTGACATTGAAATATCTAGACTAAATATTAGATCTGGTTAATGGTAAGAACTCATGTTTGAAATGCATTTATGAATAAATCAATTACCCATCCAGAATGCTTAAGAAATAAATAACTATATATATATATATATCATTGATGCTGTTTAACTAATAAATTAATATTGAAATCTATGCATATGCTATATTTTTTCAATGCATGCTTTAATTATCAATTTCAAGGGATATAAGAAAAATATTTTCGTAAGAAAATGTATCACATAAGTAAATTTAATCGCAATATGCCAAAGCTATTTTACTTTTACACTTCCTTATGTCTAAGATAAGACTCTGGAGACACTAATTAAGAGTATTTATTTCCCATGCATTGGATGGAAAGTCAAGGGGTAGTTGGCCTTCTGGTCACTGGGATACATTCACTGAAGGACGAGGGTGCTCAGGATGGATGGGAAGGCTTGGGGTGAACAGCAATGTCATAGCTCTGACTGTTGGTGGCTCTATCCTTATTCCTGATTCAAAATGTGTTTGAAATATTTTAAGAAAAAATTATAATATTTGGGGACTATATAACTGCAGTGTTATTAAAATGACATTACCATTTAAAATATTGATTAGATCCTTTAGTTTATCTTAAACCATGGAGGGAAATAAAATTCTGCTTTCTTCCTGTGCTATAAAACTCATCTTCCGCACTCTTCTTTCTCCCCATTCCCTTTCCCGAGGCACAGTCATTTTCTCCTTCACACTCCACCTGCCTTGCATTTTTTGGCTTGCAATCCTCTGTTATGAAGCTCCCTGGTCTGTCCCTGCTTTTCAGACTTCTCTCAATGAATACATTTTATTTTTTCCTCCAGGTAATTTTTTCCTCTCATGTCTTTTGAAGTAACATTAAAAGCTTCTAACTGTAAAATCCCTAGAAATTTTATTTGCATATGTCAGTGTAGTGATCCACTCTCTTAACATGAAATGTTTTGTCAAGACTTTTTAAAGTGAGCACCATTATCCTTTTTAGCTAATACAAGTGTCAAGAAATAGTGTTTTGAGGTGCAAAATGAAATTGTGATGATTTTAAAGTTGAATGAAAAACATATATGCAAATACCACACAGTCCTTTATGAAATATCCTTCAACACCCACTCAAAATTCTGTCACCGTGAACATGATCATGTCCTCCAGGTCTTTACTCCTCTGCTAATTACTAGTGATCAAATATATCATGCAAAATAAAATGTGTTAACTTTGTATTAAATACATTAATATTAGCATACATGATTAGGAAATGAAATTACACAGAATTTACTTCCTCTTTTTCCAAGCAGCTTGTGGAACATTAATACTTTATTTTCAGAACGTTTAAATTTTAAAAATAATGAATATAAGTGCAATCACTGGAATTTAGATGTGAACACATAGTGCACACACACACACACACACACACACACACATATATATATATATATATATATATATATATATATATATATATATATATAAATACATAATTTCTACTTAATTTCAGTTACCATAAATATTTTTCAAGTTAACATTATGGTCTATGTTACCATCAGTCATGTCTAAATTAATAATTATTATGTAGGAAATATGCAAACACATATACACAAATGCATCTATATCAAAATTCTCTGCTTGCCATATTGTAGATTAGATTTCACGTCTAAATATTTTCATTGTCAATTGAGTGACTCACTGACTTAAAAATACTATATGGTAATAAAATAGAAGAGAGATGAAAGTGACAATTTTCATTTTTTACTGTGTTGAGTTAGGGTTAACTTCAAAATAATCATTTAGAACTGTGAACAGCCAATTATAAAGTAAGAGCCATTCATGGGAGCAGAATGATATCTCTCCATATTTGTCCACATCACTAATTCTGAGAACCCGAGCAGAAGATGTTATTTGGCAAAAGGAAATAGTGTTGCAGAAGTCAATGCTGTGCACCAGCTAACCTAGAGGTGTTGGCTATTACTCTGGATTGCATGATTGATCCCCAACGAGTCTAGCTTCAAATAAAGGACAGAGAAATGAGGACGTGGAAGAGTGTGAGTGACAAGACTGTGAATGCCCTCCTGATTACTGAGATGGATAGCCACCCTGGGCTGGACATATGTGGCAGTTTCACAAAGCAACAAATCAAGGAAATAGATTTCCTACAAGAAGCCCAGAAATGAGCCCGGCCCTGGTGTGAATGTCTGTATACAAGTATTGTGGATGTATGCTCTCATTCCCTGAGGGTGTATGCCCTGGGAAGGGAGTTTTCTGGTTATGTCATACCATATTTAACATCCTAGAAAAAAAAACTTCTGGTTCCCTTTAGCACTCCATTTATGTCCCGTTAGCAAGATTACAGTTTCTCAACATCTTCACAAATGCTGCTATCTATAATTTCTCAAACATTATAACTACTTTAGTGTGTTCAAAAGTGGTAACACATTGCCATGTTGATTCTCATCTATCAAATACCTAATCATGTGAGCATAATTTATGTGTTTGTTTCTCATTTTATATCATTAATGGAGAAACTGTCATTCAAATTGTTTACTCAATTTAGTACAGTTTTTGCATATTAACAGGTTATTTGCAAAAAATTAAAGCATACTGACATTATTGCATAATATTCATGAAGTCATATATGTAGAAAATATACACCCTTATGTAGGAATAAGAATTTTAAATTTAGGGTAGGGTTTGCCTGTTTGGAGGGGAAGAGAATGAGATCAAAGAGGTACAAAAGGGAGCATTGGTTTTGTATAAATGTTCTAATTTTTGAAAACATTTGATGAATGTAGCAAGATATATTAGTAGACGCAGAGGTATAATATTCCTTCCCATATATTATCTACTTGTAAAATATATTGTAATTTTTTTAAAAGTATAAATAACCAATAAGTCAAAAATAAAACCAAACAGGAATTTAAAACTATCTTATGGGGACTAGAAAGATGGCTCAGGAGAGAAATCACTTGCTAAGCAAGAAGGAGGACTGGAGTTAGAATCCCCTGTGACTAGACCTGGTGGCACCAGAAGAACACCTGGGAATAGTGTCTTCAATAACTGTGCTGCAGGAAAAAGAGATTTGGGTTTTTTTAAGTAGAAAATGTGGATGAACAAATCATGTGTTGGTATCACTATTGCACTTCTCCCTGCTCCCATTGTTGGATTGTTGGTATTCACCAGGGAAATTGTAGGTTATGAGTTGTGAGAACAGCAGTCAGTCACTGTGTGTGTTTTGAGGAGGGGTGGAGGAGGGAAACAGCTCCTGATATTCCCACCCACATTAGCACTTACAATCTTTTTCCCCTCTTCTGCAAAATTCCCTGAGCCATGGTGGATATTTTCTGAGTCTATTATAGTGTTGACTTAGCAGTGTCTGGATTTGTGCTTTGGCATGTTTTGAGTAAGTGTCTGTCTCAAATCCTAAGTGTCTGGCTCATACAGTTCATAAATAAAATGTTATTTTAAGAAATACTATCATTTGTTAACCTACACTGTTCTCACTCTCCTATGGAGATTGTGTTTGTATTTTTCAGGATATAGCAAGTGAGCTGTGGCCCATATAACCCTACCACCCGACAGCAGGCAAAAAGCTGAGATCATGGCAAGAGTTTGGCCACCACAGTCATATTGTGGAGGATCCATATGGAACCCTGCAGAGAAGGTAGGGATGAACAAGGGATCTATAGCCACAGCCATTCAACCAACTCAGGATAAGCCAAATGTGTTTGTGTTTTTCAGGATGCAATGAGAGAGCTGTGGCTCATCTAACCCTACCAACCCACCGTAGGCCGATGGCTGAGATCCTGGCAAGAGAGGAGCCACCACAGTCATATCAGGGAGGATCCATAGGGAACCCAGCAGACAATGACAGATCAACAAGGGACCAACAGCCACAGCCATTCAATCAACTCAGGATAGGCCAATGAGACAGAAACCAAGGATTTTCGACACAAGGACCCCTAAACTCGCAACATTAAAGCAGCCTTATTACTCACCCACCACGACTCAGGGAGGGAACTGAGCAGAAGAGGGGGTGGAAAGATTGTGAGAGCCGTGGTGGGGAAGATGATCCAGAGGCATGGCACCCATCAGTAACAACACACTTGGGCCAGGAAGACCAGGCTGAGTACTAGGATATCCAGGATCCCTTGCCACAAGGACTAATACAGACAGCCCACGGAGGAGGATATCCAACTGATCAGGGATGGGGAGGGAGGGAATTGGGGAAGTCGGGATAACAACGTATGGTTTGCCCACTAAATAATGTAACTCATTATGGACAATAAATTTATATTTAAAAAAAAGAAATACTATCATATGGCGATTCTTGCTGAGAATAAACCTATTTCTCTTTAATATGAAAACTTGAAAAACAAACAATGTCAGAGGTTGTAATTTGGGTGACATGAAGGGAGCATCACTGTGCTAACACAGCAGCTCAGTATTTAGATCACTTTTCTTTATATAAAAAGAAATACTAACCGCACCTTCTAAGAAAGGTGAATGAACCAAGGTAGTATGTGGGGTAATTCAAAATCAGAGTAGAACAGTCTATGAAAAAATATGAATTAGACAATGCATGAGCATATAAATATGCTAGATGAATGTACAAAGCAAAATAAAAATTGTCTCTTCAAACCCCGGGATAAAAGAGTAGAAAAATCCATCATAGAACTGTTGTTCACATTCAAAAGCTGTATCAAAATACAGACAATGAAATAAAAACAAAACATTCAAGACCAAGTGAATTTGTTTAGGATATAGTCATTCAAAGCAACTCTATTATCTAAATTTTTTCCAAAGTTTACATGCCATCTCTGTGTGCACAGAGAAAGGGAAAGAGAGATTTAGTTCATTTAACTTTTTTAGTTTTCAAAGCAATGCAGTTTGTAAAATTTTAAAGATTTTGTGCATTTATTTTGTTCCAGTCCCTGTGTTAAACTCTTTACATATCTCATTTAATATGCATTATTACGTGAAAAAAACACTTGTCATTTTGTTGTTACAGTTAATGAAACAGTGACATAGATTTGAATGCTGGTCACTGGTCAAATGGGCCATTTGCCAACATGGCCTATTCTGTCTCCAGAATCCATAAAAGATAATAAAACCTCTAATCATTCTCTCAGAGCAGCAATTAAATTTAAATCAGCCTATGTGTTCATTCCTTCATTTTTCATTAAAATGATGATCATTACTCACTTAGGATCTGTCCAACAATTGCTAAGTGTGTTGGGAAGCAGTTATGAACCAGGACCAGGATCACGAGTATTTAGTCTCATGGACTACACAATCTACCTGGACAGTATTATATTTATTGAGTTAATAAAATGCTGATAACTTGGATAAAAAGAAATTATGGTGAAATATGTGAAGAGCAGAGAAGAGGTAGATACATTCTGAATAAAAGAGACAGTGTCATTCCTGAGGAGGGAACTTGAGGTGGGGTACATCAGTGAGGCTTCCCAAGCTAACGACCAAGGGAGAGAAGTCACTACACAAAATCACTTAATGATTTTTCATGTTGAAATTTTTAAAATATCAGACATTAACCATTTAGAGAGAATTGTGAGAAATGTGGTAAGGAACGGCATGTGGTGTGAACTCCATTGTGAACTAACCCCTTTCTAGATTCTCTAGATTACTGTCACTCTGCACATACATGAAGACAAGATGACTGAGTGCTAAGCAAGATTAAAATGCACGAATCAGGTCTTTGCCTGGTTGCATGTAAGTCCTATCATAAAGCCAACAATAACCAATCTGTTTCTTTCAGTGATCAATTACACTTTGATGGTAACTTTCTCTATAGCAATGAGAATGGATTTGTTGAAATAGAATCATTTGTTCACTACTAGGAAAGAAACAACATTGTGTCAATGCCCTAAACTGCATGCAGGTTGCTAAATAGCTTTGATGTATTCAATCATAGCCAGGACTTGGATCTTTTATGATTCAAAGCTGTAATTTATCTGAAAAATAATAGTGGGCAAAATGGGGTTAGTAGCTCTCAGATTTTGAATTCTAACTTCTTTATGATGCTAAGGATTCCTAAAATCATATTCCAAATTTGAACAAGAAAAAAAAAACAATTGTCTTTTTGTACTAGCTTCTAATATTTTCATGGAACGGATATTTGAGGACCTATAAAAATGCAGAGACATAGAAAATGATTTCACTTATTTTTTATTATTTCCCAAATAATACTAAGTAGTGGGTAGATCAGAGACCAGCAAAGCCGGGCCACAGTCTCTTCAGGAAAACACAACTCGCAAGAGAGAAAGCATTTACTGCTGACAGGTATTAACTGATTCCAGAGATATTGATATGTGGTCTCCATCTCATTAAATGCCATCTTGAGAACAGAATGTGGTGATAAGAAGACTGAATGAGGTGACTTCTTATTTCATCAATCCACAGGCTCTGTTTAAAGTTCCAATTGAAACCGTTTTTGCCTCATTAATCTTTGGCAAGTGGTCTATTTTCGCTTCATTTTTGAAACTAATAGAGTTGTCTTCACTGAATCTGTATAAAAAAACAAATCTTGTACTAGAATCAAAACACATGAAGATACTTTATTATGTTTTTCTATCAATAGATAATTATGGTAATACAAACACCTCATTGACCTGCCTTCATTACATAGCAATCAGCACTTGACCCAGCATCAGCGCATCCCTTCAATTGGGCAGATTTTTATGTAGAAAGGCTTGTTTTGACCATTGCTACTCCTATTCTCTTGTAATCCTCTCTGCCAGACTGTACTTGACAAGGGCTGAATTAATGTAATTTATTGCCATTCAAGTAGAAATTTTACATCACTTTTGTAGACAAGGCAATTAAGGCAATTTACATGTCGCCTTACATGTAAGGTTAAAATAATGAAACATGAATCACGAGAAATATTAGGTGTATATGTATGAATATGTGTATTTATAATATCAAGAACATGTCTAATTGAATAGATTGTTTATTCAATCATTTTGTGTCTCTGGTTATGGATCATGTTCTCAATCTCAGAGTGTGACTACTCAGTGAAGATGCTTTCATATTCCTATTACTGTAGTCACTATGTTTAAATCTAATATATTATCAAATTGTCTTAAGCTAAGTGCAGAATTTATTAGATAGGATATAATCTATTTCATCCAGAGAAATATATATTAGTTCTCTCATCTCTGTTTATGTGTATAATATCCATTCAAGTGATTCTAGCAGGTTGCATTACATTAAACTGGCTGTTGTTTTATAAGAAAGACAGATATTCAACATGTGACAGTTGATTATGATCCTCACAAAACTGATAAATCACACAGTGTTTGTATATAAAACAAGTTATATAAGGAAATTTTCCTTTAACAAGTTTTAAAAATAGCAGAAGATTCAATTTTCAATCAATTTACCAGATACTTTGTCTGAATGTAAAATAAAGCAATCACCTTTAAAATAATAGCCTCCAGTAGGCTCCACTGCATAAGAAAATGCTCTTGGAATCAATTGGGAGGCGGAGCTGTGGTCGGGAATGCTGTTCAGGGAGTTGTTAGGAGAGATGAGGTTATGTGAAGTGATGTCCTGATGGCCCTAAAATGACACAACCACTAACCACAAGACCTAGTACTTCTTCTCTTCCCAGAACTTGATTCCTCATGTACTAGCAGCATGCTACCAATGGAATTCTTGTTTTTCATCATAATGTGTACTTTTAAAATGGAAAGACCTTTTTTCCTCAAAAATCCAACCATCTCTTTCATTAATCCTGCCAATATCAGCAAGGGAGAAGGTAGACTTGCAGGAGAAAAAGAAAAAAAAAATGTTGTAAGACTAGAAACTTTCTTTGAAGCATTCTCAACTCATTAGTATAGGTAGTCTTCAGGGATAAAATTATGCTGACTCAAAATAATTTTATGTTCTTTAAAAATCAAAAGTTAATTCACAAAATGAAGGTAAACCTTTCATCATGAATTTAGGTATGTGGAAACTCTTTGCCAGAATATCACTTAATTTTTTTCCTTACTCTTAAAATCACGTACCAAAATAAGGTTGAACTACTAATTTAGAAAATGATATTTGCCTAGTATCATTCTATATGATATTGGAAGGTGAACACCAAAACACAAACAAAATTGTTAAAATTAATTAAATCATTAGAAACCACCGAAGGATTAACAGGGTTTACTCAATTAATTACCTTTAAGATAGGTTGAAACTATATTGAATTTCCAAACTACATAATCATCTCATCCTCTCAAGTAACTAGATAACTCTTTTATAAATATAATATCTATCCTCATATTACATAGTTAAATGTCTCTAAGCAATAGCATTGTAGGGCATTCTTTGATAAGATGTATAGCATACCATCAGTTATAAATACTTTTGAAAATTGTAATTACTTTTGTTCAACTCATTTAATAAAAAGTCTTAGATTTATATTGTTGCCTATTTAGCATCTATCAATCCTGAATATCAGTGAGCATTGAACTTGCTTCACATTTGTAATTCTCACATTTTTGACTAACAACATGCTATATTGTTTATATCTACATTGTGTTATAAGTATGATTTTGGGATAAATTTAATTTTGAATCTAATTCCTTAAGTCCATGTTTGAAACTAATTGATTTGTTAGTGTTCACGAAGCTGTAAAAAATAATACTAATCTTGTACTAGAATAAAATTACATTGAGTTACTTTATACTGTTTTCCTATCAATAAATAGCTATGGTAATACAAATACCCCCACTGATCTGCCTTTACTACATAGAAAGCAGAACTTGCCCCAGTTTGAGGACATCACTTTAATTGGGCAGATTTTTTATGTAGAATGGTTTGCTTTGTCACTCCTATTCTCCTGCAAATGAACCTGATTATTGTCTTTATAACTGACAAATGTTCCCCAGACAGCCACGTGTGATTCCTGCTTCCTTCTGAAATGTGTCCCTCGAGATCCATATGCTAGTTCTCTGAGAGTCAGCTATGATTTTATAGGAATGCACTCAGCAATTGTCTTGTATCAAGTTTGTTTTACTTGGGTGATTGAAAATGTGTTGCCCTTCATATTGCTAGGAGGTATAATATGAGAAAATTGATGAAACATGAAGCTTGCGGTCAGTGACATGTCATGGTCCTGTTTCCTTTCCTTACCTCCACCTTGATGCCCTTGACACAGTGGAATGGGAAATGTACCCATTGCAAAAAGCAAGGGAGACACTAAGATTTGTGTCACATATACTTTGGGTGTGAGCTAAATCCCATCAGTAATTCATGTATCGCAGCACCATGTGACAGAAAACACTAACATTATTCATCAAAGTTTACACACTAGACAGAATTTTGCCTTCTCATATAAGGGTTAACACATATAATTTTGCTTATAAAAACCATAGAGGAAATAATCACCTTAAAACTATCTATACATGTACCTTTACTGTGATTTGATTTAATAGCTTTTGGAGAAAGATTCTTAAAATTTTCATTTTTACCTTGGCATCTTTTAACATCAAATTTGTATCACTGTACAAAAAGAAGGATATATGTATCTTTGTATTTTCCAGAGATTTCAGTGAAATTTATTTATTTATTAAGGATAAAAAACCTAGCATGCTATCTTCAGTCAAATAAATTTAGACAATAAAACGCAATTGTTACATGGGATGTTTTAAGTCTTTTTTTATTTTTATTTTTATTTATTTTCTAATTTTATTTTAAAGTTTTACAATTACAACCACAGCAAAATTTCCTAACACAGATAACACTTGTTTAAAACCGGGGTTGGGGAGGAAGGAGGACGAAATTCACTTGCAACTTTCCCGTTTTATTTAAAAAAAGAAAGACAACTGTACAGGTTTTGTCTCCCAGCTCCCAAATTGAAAAATAAGTACTAGCCCTAGGTCCACACATTCATGCAGAGCTAGCTGTCTAAAGCTCCCTAGGACATTCTGTTGAGGTGTCTTAGTCCACACCCTGCCCCTCATCCACCTCTACTACTACTTAGAATTGAATCAAAGAAAATATATATATTTTTAATTTTATGGCTGCTGTTAGAACTGAGGCCACACCAGACTGTGCAAAGCCACATCTTCTACAGGAGGGGAAAAGGAAAAAAAAAAAAAACACTTTCCTCCTGGGGCAGATCATCTAATTGTGTGGAAAAAAGCCCTTTCATCGGGCACATGGAGACACTTGGCTGACTTACTCTGCCTACCCCCCAAAGTTTTCACTCCTATTTAACAATAGACTGAAACCACAAAGATCCCTGTCCCCATGGCTAGCTCCTGACTGGGAGAAGCTATAACTTCCTAGCCAGCTGTCACTTAGATGCTCTCCTTTTTAAGACAAGCAAATGACACTGGGGACACAGCTGGGCTGGTTTTCCATCTTCCTGCTTCACCAATGACAGTGCCACCCTGTTCCCCAGAGATTCTGAATCTCCCCTAGGGTGCTTATTAATCCTAATTAAGCTTAAAATTACCCTCCCACAATGTTGTTTCCCTAGCTTCCTTATCTAGTCCAGATCAAACTGCTTTGCCTACTATAGAGACCTTCCTCATAAACCACACATCAAAGCACACAGCCACTCCACATCCATTGCTAACCCCAGATGGAAGGATAAATGCAAAAGAAAGTGAAACAAAAGTATATCCCTGTGATCAAAGAGAAGGTTCCTTGTTGTCATTGCACAATTGATCTAGGAAAAAATAAACATTCCACAATGTCTGAATTGTCTGAATTATTTTATAAAGTAGGTATAGAATGGATGAAGGGCTGGCTGCAGATAAGATCAAGAGAGGAAAGGGTTTAAAGAAACAGAAAGAAGGAGTTTCCACAAATCCAAGGTTTCTTTGTCTCTCCTTGCTGGCCCTCTTGACACTGGACTTGGCTTTGACCTTCACTGCTTGGCTTTCCTGGGTTTGGATGACTTGACTGGCTTAGCTTTGACAGCCTTGGGCTTGTTGGCTTTCTTAAGCATGGCAGCAGACTTCTTCTTGGCCTTCTTAGCTGGTGTGGCTTAGGGTGCCTCGCTGGGGGCTTCCAAGGAGCCTTCATGGTCTTATAGCTGCCTTCTTGGGCATGGCCAATTTATTGACTTCCTTTTCGAAAACCATCGACCTCGGGTTTATCACCCTTGCCCAAACCAGAAAGACCTCTAGGCACCCACCCCTTTGGATTTTGTGAGGACACCTGTGTTCACAAGAAGCTTGATACGGGAGTCAGTCTTCTCACTCACTTTGTAATGACGCTAGGTATAGTCCTGGCTTGCAGCCATGTGTGAATACTTGGGTTGTCTGTGAACTTCCTGTAGTCCTTGACCTGGGGTATTTTGCTGGAGTGGATGTGGGATTCTTTGTCATGATGGCCTGCTTGCTATGGAAGGAGCTCTTCAGAGGGCCAGCCCCTCGCTAGAAGTTGAGAAGAACCTGACCAGAGCTCTGTTCTCTGTTTTGTCTGGAATGCTGGACAGGATGGCCATGATTGCTCCTAGCATGGGTCACAGAAGATCTGTCTCTGCCAGCACTGTGTAACACAGTTTAATCTGAATGCTTGGTATCATGAAAGCATTCAATGTTTACAAGAATTATTTATTTATTAGGATTATATCATTTAAAAAGTGGTCAATAGCATTTTATATTTCTGAGTTTCACTTGAGAAATATATATTCCCTTGCATTTAGTACATTTTTTTACAATATTTTGTAAGGATTCAAGGAAATATGCAGAAGAGCAGTAGAGATGGGCACCGGAAGTCCTCTTTTGACCTCTGATGGCATGTGTCAGGTACACAGCAAGCAGGCATCATATATCACACATAAAAGCACAGCATACATAACACTACACCACACAGATTCTACACACACACAAGAAAAAAATTAACCTTCCAAAGTTTGTATGGCATATAATAGGGAAGAGTGGTGTCATTAGTAAACCCATATTTTATATGAAAAATGCATTATTTAATCCTCAGTATTATTATTGAAAATTAGTTGTACACAACATGATGTCATTTTACACATGTATTCATACAGTACACACGTAATTTGTAAAATGGCA
Source organism: Zapus hudsonius (assembly GCA_004024765.1). Taxonomy (NCBI): domain Eukaryota; kingdom Metazoa; phylum Chordata; class Mammalia; order Rodentia; family Dipodidae; genus Zapus; species Zapus hudsonius. Next base: position 7,447 of record PVHP010024461.1, on the reverse strand, counting down.
TGACAAACGATTACCTGGCCGAAAGAGTAGTTTTTTTTTTTTTCCCAGAAATGTGTAAATTCTTAAGTTAGTTTCTAGCCTAAGACCTGTCTTTAGCACGTGAATGTTCTTTGTTTAGCCTTCCTTTTGGGTAGAAATCACTGTAAGAGGTTGATTCAGAAGCCAAAAAATGTGAAAGAGCATTGGGTATGCACATTTCTTTTCATTTAATTTTGATCAACATCTTTCATGTATTATGTGCTTCAAAATCAAGTAGTAAATGTGTTCAGATATAAATGAAAGTCTGTTCCCTTCTCTGTTTTACTCCCCAGTGGAAAATATTACTAAGTTGAACCTCTTCCTTCTTTCAGTTTCCTGCCAACATTTGGTGATAAATATGTGTCTGAAATAAGACCCAAAATCATTCTTCTGTTTCTAAATCTCAGAAATCACTAAAATTAAAATAAAATAACTAACCAGTTATGAGAAGATTTGTGAGCAAATTATTAACCTGTCTGATTTATTTTTGAAAGGAAGGAAGTGGCATTTGCTAGGAGTGGAACAGATCAAAAGGAAGCCTATAAAGTATCTGTTTTCATAATTAAAATAATAGTAAGTGCTGCAGAAAACTAAACGTTGCAGTATCGTTAATCATACTCAACAAATATTACTTCCATAATTAATATGCATAAAATATTCTGCTTAAAAATTTTAGTGTATACTAAGAGATATTCTGTTATTTATCAATGTAATTATTCTCTTATTAACTGAATGGATAATGAAATCATTTTAAACATTGAGATACAATTATAGCCCTCATAGCATCTCCAAATCAAACATATTATAAACCCCCGGGGTTATGTGCTAATTTTCAAGGATAACCAAGTAAGTTCATTTGAAAGATGTAGTAGGTTAATGCTATTTAATTGTTTACATAATTCATCAAAATTGAAAATATGAGTAAACACTAATTTTTTATAATACATAGTAGTTTAATTAAAAATTATTTTGAAAGTCACAAAAAATTATCTCCTTCCATAGGGGAAAGTTACACACTTTGACCAAGCATTCAGCTTTGGGAGAGATGTGCATGGAGCTCTGAGGTAGGAAGGGACCCTTGCCTAAATAACCAGATTATTTTAATATCCAAAAACTAGAACAATGAGTTTGAATCTTACTTTGGTCACTAAGAGGACAGAGATGCAGAACATGCATGATTAGTGTAATCCATATAGTATCTCATGTTTTCTTTTTTCTACCTCTCTGTCTTCCATCCTGTCACAGCCAATCATTGTGAAGGACACTCTGTTGTCAGAGAGAGCAGGAGGGAATGGCCTACATTGAAACCCAACTTCGCTCTTGCCCCAACAAGATTGAAGAAATAATGATGAACAGATATTTTCAAATACTTTAGTTTTCTTGGATCCCTTTACATTTATAAAACGCATTGAGGACAATTAAAAAAATCTTCCATTAATACACATCTCATAATAATTGCTGTATTAGTACAAAACTCAGTTCTTTGAAAATAGTATTTAAATAATCTGATTTATATAACTTTAAAATAACTATTAGTTTATTGAGGGTTTTTTTCCAAACAATAGAAAGGACATTGTTTGACATTTTTAAATATGTTCCTCATGGCAAGCTTAATATAGAGAAAAGATGAAATCACCTATGAATTTTCATTCCATTGAGGAAGAACATGGGAGGTAATCTCTTGAAATCTTCTTCACTGTATTCTCAGAATGAGGGTGAACAACTCTAATGTTACCAAAATAAGTTGACCTTGCAGCCTACACTTTGTAAACCACACAAGTGGAAAAGGGAAGATGCTCCCATACACAATGCCCAACTTTGAGAAGCAGAGTGTGCAGGTGGAGACATGACAAAAGATGAAGGCCTCAGAAGCCAAGTCTTCACCAAGGTGAGCTTACCTGTGTCTGCTTATCATTATAGTTTGGTTTATAAAATCCCTCAATATTTTTCAAGCCAAAGTACTTTAGGCATAAGCTGCCAAAATATGTGGAGATTTATTAAAAATTGTGAATTTAGTCAAATAGAAAACCCCTTTGATTAGATCTTGTTTCATAATTGTTTTTATCATTCTTGATGAATTATGGGTATGATTTAGAGGACAGAGTGGAATGTGGTGACTTCTGCCTACCAGTCCCCTGGAGAGGCTGAGGGAGCAAGGTCGCTGCCAGTTTGTGGCCAGCCTAGGATCCAGGGTGAGTTCTAGCTCAGCCTGGACTAGAGTGGGACCCTGCTTTAACATCCCCACAAAAAAGAGTTAGAGACTCTAATGGAAAAAGAAAAGTGTTTGAAATTTCACTAAAACCCACTAAAGTGTTCGAAAAGGAAAAAAAGTTTCTCAAGAACCAACTCACAATTTAAAAAAAAGAAAAGAAAAAGCTTTACTAAAGGAGAAGCTAAGAAGGAGCTTGGGGTCAGGGAAGATTCACTGAAGCTGTGTTGGACATAATATAGTTTCCTCTGCAGAAGACAAGAAAAGTCCAAATTAGTTCTGATTATGCAAAACACAGGAAATGAGCAGGGGCTAATGAAGTGACATTTTCTCACCCTGGTTTGTGGAGAATGGAATTTAGAGGCAATGGTCTTTTATGGGAGCATCTAGTCAGCATCTGCTACAATTCATTAATCTATATTAGTTTATATTTGGTGCATAGGTTTATTTCAGCAAAATCAGTCAAGTCAAGCCAGGTATTAGGACTTTTATGTTTATTATTCAACAACTCTATTTACAGTCATATTATTACTGACTTCCAAGTGTTCTTATTCATTTACTCTCAAATTATAATATTTATAAAATAGTCATGAACCTTGTTAAAATACAGGCTGTTATTCAGAGGTTCTTTGATGTGGCCTGGGACTCATTGCTAACATATGAGCTAGTGGTCTATTGCTGTTGATCTAAAGATAATTCTTAGAGTATCAAAGCCTTAAAGATAAATGACAGATGTGACTTTCAAATTTACATAATTTAAATGACATATACCATAAGAAGTAAAAGACTATAAATACTATGTGTACACTATTCTACTTTTTGTAAGGTCCCCTTTGTCATTTTCACTCTTATCAACATTTTAGGGAAAATTGAAAAGGCATTTCTCTCTAGCACTGGAATGATTAGCACATGGGGTGTTAAATTCTTCAAGCTGCACTAGAGGAAATGCTGGGATTACTTGTTTGCATATCTCCAAATGTCAATGTTTTCCTTATGACCCTTTCTATGGAATAAACATAAATAAGCACATATTTAACTACTTGAAAAGAGAAGCAAGCTTACAGTTAAGATCAGAATGGAAAACACACAGAAGCATATGCATCAACATTATTTTTTTTCAATTTATCCATCATTACAAGCTTTATATGTATGACCATTGTCAAAGTAAGCCAACCAAAAGTGATCATTTATCAATATTATTATTCCCATTATTATTATTATTATTATTATTATTATTCCTAAATTACATTTAACCTCAAGATTCAGACTTCCTCCAGAACCCAACAAAGTATTAAGACGGGGCTTCAGGAGTGCTAGTGGAAGAGCAGTGTGGTCTTTCTTCTCCGGCATAGTATTCTGGGTTCATGATGCTTTTCAGCAATAAGCTAAGATAGTGTTTCTATCATTCAGATTTCTACATTTTGTAACTCTCTTCCAGCACAAAAATATATTTTCCATTATTGGTTACACATCACCACTCACCTGAGTACAATTGTGAAAGAAAATAAAGATATCAAAATTCCCACAAAATATTCCTTCCTGGGTAGTACAGGTTGAATAATGATATTATGATCTGCTCACTAATCTAATTAGGGGTATCAGAAACACATCAAATAACTTCATTTGCTCTATAGCATATCAAGTTCTATACAATGTACTATGGACTGTGCCTCAGGTACACTCAGGTATACTCAGGTATGTGTCAGTTTCTCTTGCATTGCCTCTCCCAGAGAATATTTTTTCTTGCCATTTAACATTCTTACATCTTCCACTTCTAATTACATCTGCACTATGTTTACAACCAAAGCCTCAAGTATTTCTTATCCAAGCTACTGCACACGTTTCTTCAACAAATCATGTCCTTCAAACTCTTCTCACCATATCTGTATTTTGCTCTTCCCAGAATGTCCTTGTCCATATTTTTAGCCTGACAGTTTTTAGTTACACTTGAGAGTGATTCCTTATAGATGAACCTGTTACTGATTTACCCCAACAGAATAAACTTTGTAAGTCTTATTTTACATTATACTTTTAATGTTATTTTCTTAGTCACTCCAGTTTGTGGGCTTCTAGCACATAACGGATTCTCTTAAAATGTTGGCTACATAGGAGGAGCTCAATAAACATTTCCTGAATAAGCAGATGAGAACAATTAGATTTATCAATAATTTGCATTAAATATCGATGTGGCCAGGGAGATACCTTAGTGGGTAAACTCTTCTGTGTGAGCACCAGGAACTCACATTCAAAAAGATGGGTGTCATGGTACACATTTGTAAACCCAGCACTTGGAGAGACAAAGATAAGTAATTTCTTGGGGAATCTATAGTTAGCTAATCTAGATTGATTGCCAGTTCCAGGCCAATGACAGACCTTGTTTCAAAATAATTCAATGGTGTTCCTGGAGAATATCACTGAGGTTGTTCCCTGGCCTCCATGGACACATGCATATGCAACTGTACACACACATGAATTGATCTGTTCACATTGTCCACAAGTGAATGCACACACATACACACAACACACACACACACACACTTCTGAAAGTTTGAAATAATCACATCTGTATGCAATTGCAGGGCTCAGGAAACAAAAGCAGAAATATCAAGAGTTTAATACTAGACAGATCTACAGGGAATAAATAAATAAATCCATTTCATACTTTTAAGGTTAAAGAAAAGTTAAATACTTAATAATAAAAGCAAATTTAATTATACTAAATAGAATAAATTTCTTCTAACTCACAATGATATTAATATTTTTATTTGGGGTGAAATAATCCTATTTGTATCAAATATAATAATAAGAGAAAAATATAATAATAGTTTCACTAGAACCCCAAATATTCTCTATTCCCTCAAGCAAACCTACTCACAGGGGAGGATAAACTAAACACTCAAAATGCAGAAAGGTGCAGGCTCTTGGCTGCCAAGAAAGAGGAAAAGCCATGGTGTGGCCTTCAGCATAGATTCCCTTATCAGAGAGGGAGATGCTGCAAACGCTGCCACTGCTGGGGCCCTGGAGTAGGCGGTCTGTCTGACATTCGGGAGGCTCATCTTGGGTGGAAACATGCAGGCGCTGCTATTACAAGACTCAGATTGATGCTTCCCTGTGCCATCTGCAGAGACAGGTGGTCCCTGCCTGGTGCTGTGATCTCTTTATGGAAACTAACTGGAGGGAAAACAATAGCAAACACAACATTTTCTCCACATTCTCACAAACTGTTAGACTTGCTCAAATTTAGAGGCTGATGTATACAAGGAAGGCTCAAAGGTGAGGAAGTTTACAGTTGTCGCCTGGACCTCTAGGTGGCGATGCAGTACCTCCTTGACATGGTCTCTACCCTGTCATTGTTCCCACTATGGTCAGGAACTGAAGAGGATACAGCAAAATCAGAAACACGGGGCTGGAATCTCTTTATTTAGGTTTCTTGGGACAAACAAATTAGGGAAAAACAGAGTAGTTAATGGTTGTGTTCTGGTGTATGTAGGCAATATATACAATTTTATGGTTATAATCCTGATAACTTTCAAACCAACTCACAAGTAAATTAAGTGACGCAATGAATCTCCTTAACAATTTAACAATTGTCGGATGTGACCTAACTTGTTCATGTTTATTCCCACCTACATACAGCATGTTTGATGGTGTGTGTATATCATCTTTGGAAGGAAATGTGAGGTTATAAGTATCCATAAGGAGGGAGAAGGCTGCTCCTTGACCAGATATTTACATTTGACCTGAGTACTTTAGACATAGTGAGTTCACTTTGTTACTTATTTAGGAGGTGGAGGGGACATTTATCAATATAAGTTATGTACTTCTGTGCCCTTAAGTTTTATTGTCACACAAGGGTAGAAAAACCGGTATCGGCTTTCCATGTCCTGGGGGCTCATCGCCGGAATCTTTGAGAGTAATGCCAAAAAAGAACCTTGCTTGTAAGTTTAGACAGTAACTAAAGGAAATCTCCATAGTGTTAAAGTCTGTTGGGAAGACTTAATCTTTACCTTATAAACCCTTAGAAAACCTCAGGGGGTTATTATCATCATGATCTTTCTTCACACAAAAGTAGGCTCACCTCACCGTGGAAGATACATTTTCTCTCTTGTGCCCTGAGAGATCTTTGAACCACCCACTGTCTATGAAGTAGTATGCAACTTTATCGAGATTCATGGACCACAAATACTTTACTTAACTGAAATAATTTTGAAAATTCCATCTGCTGGAAGCCTAACAGGAAAATCAACAATAAAGTAGAAAAATGAAAGTTGACCTGGGATCAGTGTTTCCTATTTGTAAGTAATCCCAGCTATGAGAAGCCTGGGGATAAGAAGACCAATGTGACTTCCAGGCTTGCCAGGGCTATACCCTGTCTCAAATAAGCAAATATAAATCTATATATTACAAACAAATGAAAAAAAGAGGTAAAGGAGAGGAATGAGTAGGAAAGAAAAGGTGAAAAGATAAACTGAGATGAGATTGTATATGAAGCTGCCCTCACTTGCACCAGGAGTCTATTATACTGCTCGATTCGTTCTATACTTCTCCAAGGGTCTGGGTATTCAAATGTAATTTCATTTCAAGAAAGACTTAATGGACCCCAGAAAGATTTGCTTCAAATTGAGGAAGAGCTTGCTTGAAATTTTAGGCACATGCTTATCCTTGTGTTATACCTATTTTATCTGTGAAATGAGCTTAATAACAAGGATATCTGCTTTCTTCTTCATGAGGCGTTTATAGTACTATGTGACTCAACTGACTGATTTTAAAATTTACATAGAAGGAAGGAAGGTAAGCATACTAGTGTAAAAATAAACCCTTAGAATAAGGGGTAGAAAGATCCTGTATCTTTGACCAATAAAAATTGGAGTTAGCAATGACTCCTATCTTAAGGTTACAAAATGAACAAGTTTCTTTTCTTGCTCTTATTCTTGCTGCTAAAATGAAATGACACATGATCGACTGTAAACGTGACCTCTCATCCTTCTCAGAAATAAGTTCATGCCACTAGGTTTTATCTAAACTCGTCAATTAGAGGAACTTATCTGAAAACCGTATGATAAAAATAAGAGTTTTAATCCCATAGAAATTTCTGCTAGCAAGAAAGCAAGCTTTGTGACTGCATGAGTGTGGGTATTTTATCCTCTGGACATTGATTGGGCTGTGATCCCTGAATATTTTCTTCACTTGTGGAAAGAAACTAAAAAGATTTTTTTAATC